>JACXGJ010009616.1:0-23956 GCA_016801105.1 Esox niger | reverse complement strand
TAATGTGAGTGTAGATTTAATACATGCAGGTAATGTGTGTGTAGATTTAATACATGCATGTAATGTGAGTGTAGATTTAATACATGCAGGTAATGTGAGTGTAGATTGAATACATGCATGTAATGTGAGTGTAGATTTAATACATGCATGTAATGTGAGTGTAGATTTAATACATGTAGCTAACGTGTGAGTGTAGATTTAATACATGCAGGTAATGTGAGTGTAGATTTAATACATGCATGTAATGTGAGTGTAGATTTAATCCATGTAGGTAACGTGAGTGTAGATTTAATACATGTAGCTAACGTGTGAGTGTAGATTTAATACATGCAGGTAATGTGAGTGTAGATTTAATACATGCATGTAATGTGAGTGTAGATTTAATACATGCAGGTAATGTGAGTGTAGATTTAATACATGCAGGTAATGTGAGTGTAGATTTAATACATGCAGGTAATGTGAGTGTAAATTTAATCCATGTAGGTAACGTGAGTGTAGATTTAATACATGTAGCTAACATGAGTGTAGATTTAATACATGCAGGTAATGTGAGTGTAGATGTAATACATGCAGGTAATGTGAGTGTAGATTTAATACATGCAGGTAATGTGAGTGTAGATTTAATACATGCAGGCCATGGGATCTGCAGATAAATCTGCTGACATGGTCTCTTTCCTAAAGCATGCACCTTAAGCTTTTGTGTGCTTGTTAAACCAAGAACAGATATAAAAAGAGTACAAATGTTTTAATAGCAATATGCATAGAAAATGTAAACCATACAACTCCGGATTCTCTGAATCTTTTAATGATATTATGTTTTTTGGCATTTCACAACTTTTCCATTCTTTTCTTGCCCCTTTCCCAACTTTGTGAAACGTGTTGCTGGCATCAAATTCAAAGTGGGCATATATTTTTCAAGAAACAATAACATTTCTATTCAAACATTTGAGATGTTGCCTATGTAATATTTTCTATTGAGTATAGCATTAAAATGATTTGCACATCATTGCATTCTGTTTATATTTACATTATTCAAATTAAATTAGCAGCGGTGATAACGCTAATAAAGATAACAAAATACGCGGCAGGAAACATTATCAGCAGTCATCCTAGTACACACATTTTCACACTGACTGAGTGTGCACATATGTGCCTGTTTGTTCGGGTGAGTGCATGCGTGCGTATGTGTGCGGCCAGTCAAGCAGAATCATGTAGGTGGTCAGATGTTCCCCAGTTTCAGAGGTTATGGATTCAGTCTCTGAGCCCCAACGCTGTGGTCCAGTATACCAATCATAGGAGAGTGAACAGCACATGGCTGGCCTTCATCGATTCTGCATGCTTTCATCCGTCATGGTTTTGCATTGATGTCCTGGAAGGCTGTCTGGGAGCAGAGTTCCATTGACGCGCTGGGCTGTCTTTACCTCAGGAGGGCCCTTTGGTTGTGTGCACAGCATTTTCCAGGATTCTCTTGATCATTTAGAGACTATGTTTGGAGAGGACCCAAGACGGCATGTCAAATCTCTTTAGTTGCCTGAGGGAGTTGTCGCTGTTTCACTCTCTCGACAACACAGTTGGCATTGATGGACCATGACAAGTCTTCGGTTATGCGGACACAGAGGACCTTAAAACTGCTGACTCTCTCTACTGCAATCCCATTGATGTGTTTCCTGAAGACAATCATCCCCTTTGCTTTGCCGAGAGATTGTTGTCCTGGAACCACGCTGCCAGTATGCTTGCCTAGTTACTGGTTAACAGGCTTACAACTATGATGTTAGTTATGAACTTGATGACTGAGTTGGTGTCGGACACAGCACGAGGACACACCCATGGGGGGTCCCAGTATAAAGAGTCTGTTTGGATGAGTTGCTATTAACGATCCTCATAGAAAGTGCTCTGCCCAATCAGTGCGCAGTATCCAGGTCAATAGGGTGGTTTCCAGACGCTTGAAGCTTGGTGATGAGTTACGAGTGACAGCTATAGATGATGAAAATAAATAGCGTGTTTCTCTGCTCTGGGGCTGTTTGAATAACAATTCAAAGGGCATTCCAGTTGGATGTCTTGTGGCAGTAGGCACATTGTAGTGGATCCAGTGATCCTGGCAGATTGCCTTTGATGCGGTCCAAAAAAAAATCTCTCAAAGAATTTCATGATAACGGGATGAGTGCAATAGCGTAAAGGTCATTAATACACACTACATTGGTTTTCTTGGGTACATGGGACAATAGGGATCTCCTTCAAGCAGTCAAGGTGATTATAGAATGGGTTGGACTCGTCTGAGAAGGATTAAACACCATGCAGCACGTTTTGCTTTTATGGTGATGTTGTGTAGTCCTTACCACATGCATCATGAGTCAGAGTTGTTCAAATGGATTCAAGATTGAGTCTATATTGCCTGTTGGCCTCTTTTATAGATCTGATGACCTTGTATTTCCTAATCTTCTATGTGTCAAATGCAGTGGCGGTCAACCAATTACAAAGTTAGGGGTGGAGCCCAACTTGTGTTTGTAAAATCAATGTCGATTTTTTATTGTGATTTATGTAACAAATTCTGATAAAAGTGTTGCAAATGTGTTTACATTTCACCAGTTAAAAATATTGTTAAAAACAAGCTACATGTTGTCTATACTATGTCTCAGAGCTATGGTGTATGGCATAACGCCCAGCGTTTGGATTGCATGTCAATTGTTTGCGTATGTGGGAAGGCTCTCTTATTTGTCAAAAACAATTTGTTTGAATTGTTGTAGCTATCAACTTAGATATATTTTCTATCAAGCTGCCATATCATTGGTTGTGGAATTAGTTGGATCTATATTCCATTGCTGACAAAGGTCATTATTTTGTGACTTAAACACATGCTTGCCTGTGCCAGAATTAAATATTATTGCCCCGCATTTTAACAGAGTAAAAGATTAGTACCAATTGGTTTCATTTATTTGAGCAAAAAGAATAGCTTAAAGGGAGCAATATACATGTCTTTTGATATAAAAATTCGGTCACCATTTGGCACCACCTGTACTACAGAGCCAATCAGGAGCCACCATTGGTCCCAGACACTGGGTCATTTGTGTGCTTTATAGAGACATTGAATTCAGCAAAATTGCTTTCAGCAGGATTTGTGTTTCTCCACTTATCCAAGGTTTTTTGGAAGGTATACTATATACACAAAAACATTTGGTGGAAACAATGTTATCCAACCATTTCCTAATGAAGCCTGTGACTACTGATGTACGCATTTCAGATGTCACAATCATGGATGGATTCTGAATGAATTATTTTGGGCTTACCTCCGTTACGGCAGGCTGGGAAGGTTTGGCAGGGGAGGGGGAGACCCCCTCTCGGCAGTGCACGGAACCCCAAGGACCCCTCCTCCATCCCGGCTACGGATTCACTGTGGCCCACCCCCCTCCCTCCCGTGAAGCGTACTGGGATCCCAGAGTGGCCTCCGCCTCCACATCCTCGTCCAGGGCCCAACTCCTCCTTGTCCATCCTGAGAAGGGCATCAGCACTGCCGTTCCATGCACGCCCTTTATCCTCTGGAAGGGGAATGTCAGAATGGAATTGTTGAGTAAGCGTATAATGACTGTCTATTGACAGCACAGTGACAGATAACACTTCATTTGCGGTCCAAAAAGTGACACTCATTCAAAACCATGATGCCTCCTATCATATGACATTAACTTACTTTCTGTCTCTGTATCTCTGCTACCATGGCTGAAGGACAGTTTTCTCTGCATAGGCCAGTAGGACCCATCATCCCCAAATCCACTGCTGTCCCAGGGCATAAACCCAGCCTTCCCTTGGACTGGTCCAGGCACTGTGCTGCTTTTGGAGGCCACATCCCCATGACCCTGGTGGTGTAAGGAGGGCAGGTGAGACCCTCCTCGTAGGCTGTCGTACGCTGGGGGCCTGCGGAGGCCCATCGAGGGGTAGGTCCACAGCAGGGGACTGTCTGAGGAGGGGGGCTTGTAAGCAGGCAGGCCATGAGGAGTGTTTGAGCGGTGGAGGTGGGGACGAGAGCCAGGGCGAGAGTGGGAGGTGGTGGAGGAAGAGGACGGGGTTGGGGTTGAACTGGCGCTAGTCTGGGATGAATGGCTGTTGGTGGTGGGAGTGTTCTCAGCCTGGGAGGAGGAAGAGTGGGACCCGGCTTCTCTGTCCCGGTGACCGTCTCTCTCCCTGTGTCTTTCTCTGTCGCTGTCTCGCTCTCTGTCTCTGTGATTGTCCCTGTGACCGTCTCTCTCGCGGTCCCTGTCTCTCTCCCGGTCCCTGTCTCTCTCTCGGTCCCTGTCTCTCTCTCCTTTGTCCGACTTCAGACAGAAGCTCACAGATTTACCCTCCTTGCCCGAGCCCTGGGTCTGCGTCTGGGTCTGGGCGGTGGACTTGGAGGAGCTCTCTGAGCCATTCTTGTTGTTGGTGATGGGGTTGGGTGAGTCACCTCTCTCTGGCTTCCGATAGTGGTGGTAGTGTGAAGGGCGGTGGTGTGGGTGGTGCTGGTGGTGGGAGTAGGGGGATGTGGACTTGGAGGAGGGGGGCAGGGGAGTGGAGTGGCTCCTGGCCCTTAGCCCTGGTGCAGGGACGAGCTGGCTGTCTCGGTCGGTGTCTCTGCTCTGTTTGTCTCTCTCTTTGGACTCCTTAGAGCCTGAGAGCGGCATGGGTATGTTGGAGGATGGGGTGGAGGAGGCAGAGGAGGTACTGGATGGAGCTGTCATACTCGAGGAGGTCTGGATGCTGATGGTTCCCAGTTTGGCAGCAGCAGCAGCTTTGTGCTGAACCCCAACCCCACTGGAGGCAGCAGCAGGCTGGGGAAAGGCAAGGAGGGGGGGCCGGTGCTGTAACAGGTTAGGGAAGGGGGCGGGGATCTTAGTGTTGGAGTCAGTCTCTGATTTGTTCCCCTGGAGGAGATAGGGCGTCGGGGCTCGCGGGGGGTGTGGGCTGGAGGAGAGGGGAACAGGAGTGGAGGAGGTGGATGAGGGCAATGGCGAGGAATGGGAGATGGACACTGCGGCTTTGGGTTTGGAACAGGAGGGGGATGAGGACGAGGGGCGAGGTAGAGGATTGGAGGAGCCAGAGGAGGAGTGGTGGTGTTTAGAGGATTTGAGTCTCTCGTGTTTGAGAGGTAGGCGCTTGTGACCCTCCCTGTCCTCTGGCAGAGGGTACTTCATCTCCTCGTAAATAGCCTCGCTTTGATCCGAGTCGGAGTCGGGCGTGGTGGCGACGGGCGTCACGGGGTGAGAGGTGGCAGTCTGGCTCTCCCTAGTGAACACCTGCCCCACCATCTCAATGTAGACAGGCTCGTCGTCCCCCCCCTCTCCCAGGGGCTGACCCTCAACGCCCTGGAAGGGTAGGGAGAGAACAGGGGGGGCCGCGCGAGTAGCAGGGGGGTCGAATGAGAGCTGAGTGCTGGGGCTTCGCTTGGGCTTCAGCGGGGGCACCTTCTTGGACATGTCCCCCGAGTCTGACTTCTTCATGGCTGCACGGGAAAGAGAGAAAGCCGTGAACGAAACGGTTATCAGAACCAGGAAAAAATGATAATCCGCCTTTCCAAATGTCATCACAACTGTTGCTATAGCCTACCGTTCTTTTTCTCTGAGTGTTTGGCCTGCGGGTGTGTGGGCGGGGGTGGCGGCGGGGCATCCGGGGGGGTGTGACTTGCTCTGGGGTCGGAGGACGAGGAACTGAGGCGCGTACTGGGGTGCCGTTTGGGTTTGGCTGGGGGGCAGCGCCCACCATGCTGTGACTGGGTGTCTGAGTAGTCTTCCCCGTTTTCCAGACCTGTGTCTCCGGCGCCCACGGCGTGGCAGGACTGAGAGCGAGGGGCCATGGCGGATGCACAGGAGTGAGGAGACAGGTCCTGCGAGGCAGGCATGGTCATGAAGCCCATGCGGAAGTGGCGTCTGAAGGACGCTAGGTCACGGACCTTGCCCACGGTGGCTGAAGAGGGGTCCTTGTGGCTGGAGCTGGAGAACATAGGAAGAACAACATTCCCTTTCACTCAGCAGGTAAACAGCGAAGGATGTTCCTTTGTCCTTCCCCTTTTCGTTTTCTCTTCAAAAACTTTCTTTAAATAGCTTATTGTCAATTTAATTTGCAGTCCTACGGCTGAGTTCCACTACTCTTCTCCCGGTCTCTCTCCTTCCTCTGTCTCTCTCTCTCTCACACACGCACACACACACGCACACACACAGACACAAACACACACACACACACACACACACACACACACACACACACACACACACACACACACACTGCTCCTTACGCATGGATGGCACAGGGAGCGTAGTTTCCCGTTGGAGAGTGAGTGATGGGAGATTGGGCGAGGCAGTGCAGCAGCTGTGCATGCCAGTATCTGCAGGGGGGGAGCTCACTCCTCAGCATTCTTCCATTCACATCCCTCCGCACTCTATTCTCATCCCTCCACCCATCCATCGTCATCCCAACACTCTTCCATTCTCATCCCCCCACCGTTCCATTGTCATCCGGAGGGTTGACACCCCCCCAAAACAAACATAATGCTCCTGTCAGACTGTATTCTCCCTGTACGTACATCACTGTGTCACTGGGTTTCTCCAACTAATAATTTATCTTCATTGCCTCTTCATGACCTCTGCCAAGCATTTTATCTGTTTCCAAGGCAACTAGTTTGCCAGTTTATTTGTTTAGAGGGTTGTCTTAATATCTATGGTATTTTACATGGTGTGGCCAATGTAGTACATTACATGCCTTGCACATTGGTAAGTAATAGCATGTGGAATGTCACAAAGGCACAAAGGAACCACATTATTTTGTGTCAGTTTCTTGCCTCTAAAAGGCGTGGCAGCACAATACTACAGTCCCAAGTTAATTTATTTGATAAAAAGTAACAGACGGATTTGCCCTCAAAATGAAATTTGACTTTCAAAATTTTAAGAAGGATACTGTAAGGTCTTCTGAAGGTCAATAAGACCGCATTCAAAGCACCATTACGCAGGAATGGGACACATTCAAAATGTCTTTGGTTTCCATATCGAAGGTAAAATCAATGTCTCACTAACCAATCAACTGATTGATTAAATTGGAGTAGAGACCATACAACTGTGTTGCAGCTGAGTGTCCCACATCTGGAACTATTACATATAAAACCTTGATATAGGTGACTCAACCGTAACAACTGTGGCTGAATTCAGTCAAAAAACACGGTGCAATGCAATTTCCGTGATGATTTGGAATGAAAATGATCTTCACTACAGCCTCACTGCAAACACCTAGAAGGAAATAGCTGGTAGGACAGCACAGTATATGCATAAGCTGTGCTGACAGCTAACTATTGATGATGATCATTTGTAACCTGTCTCTCTGATTCCTATTACACATGAACCGATTGATCCTGTTCAACCATGAATATGAGAGAAGGAAAGAGAGGATGAATGGGTGGTATCTGACTTTCCTGCAGGACCGGAAGAAGAGAGCTTTAAGCAACAAGCACCTTTTGTTTTCCTGCTCGGAAGGAGTGGGTGCTGAGTGCGTGGGTGCACACATCCCTGTGTGTGTGTGTGTGTGTGTGTGTGTGTGTGAGAGAGAGAGAGAGAATGAGAAAGAGAGGAAGCAAGAGTAACTGTTTCTCTATGTGTGTAAGTTGAGAGAAACATGCTTTCAATCAAAGGCTTCATTTAGAAGTTTATTTCATGTGAGCGATTCCTGAGTGCATGATTCCTTTTTTGTTTCAAGTAAAGGAAGCAAGTGTGTATAAATCGGTTGAAAATATGCGCGTCTCAGTCTGAGCATTGTTATTAGGTCACAATGTCTAGCCTAGTCCTACTGATGTGCTCTAATCCTGCCATCATTTCATATGAAGCAGTGATGCGGCAGGAAGACAATGTGAGCTTGCACCTTTCCATTAAGAGAAGGGAAGCTAGAGGAAACATTGTAAACAGAACTGAGGTCTGTTCATCCTGGAGAACAGAGATCCAACTGTTTTCTGTCCCACTGCATTATATAAAGATAAGCTAAGAACAGAGGTTTGTGTGTGTGCATCTTCTTAAATGCGCCTTTGTGTATGAGAGTATACAACATGATATCACATATTTACGTCAGTATTTTATGTTTATTCCGGGGGGAGAAAAATATCTATAGGTGATGTGAAAGTAAAGTTTATATGTAAAGTGAAGGCTTGAATGACATAGTATATTAGCATGGCCTCTGCATAGGGATGATAGTGAATGATTGTGGGGAAGATTAAAAAGACCTCTGTACAGAGATGGTTAGTAGTAGATTTTAGGGTTATTAACCATTTAAACACTAAAATGTCTGTAATAGATAACATTAAGTTCTGTCATTTGAATTCTTATTTTCAATTGGTTAACTAGATAGGTTACAGTATATTCTAATATGTGCTTCCGTCTGATGGTCATTTTGTCTAGGGCACATTGATACTGTTGTGATTGGACAAAAACAACATGTGCCAATTCACATGGAGTATTATGTTTTTTGACCAAATTGTTCAAAGGGAAAATTATTAAGGATATGTTTTTTTAAATGTTAGGGAAATATAGTAATTTGTCACATCCCTATTAATTATACTTTTTAGGGTTAAGGTTACGTATGAAATCCTATTTTAAGTAGGAATTTAAAAAAAAGCTATTTTGTGAGGCCTTTTGAGGAAGATTTGAGTGGTCATAGGGTTAGAAATGTTTTACTGAATTTGGCAACCCCGACCAGCTTACAGACTCTTGTTGCCATGGCTACCTGTTAATCACAGATTTGAGCTAGAAACCCAATCATTATCAAGTTGAACAGGGTACGTTTCAAACTGGATATCTTCACCAAATTTCACGTTTGCTAACTTATCACAAAGACTAACATGTAGACAAATGTCACAACATACTGTATGTTGTCAATGTAATTGCATTATTTTACAATTTACAGTACTTTACAAAAGTTACATTCTTTTAAAGCCATTCACTTGAACAGTTAGTGTTTATATGTTTGAAAAAACACTATACAACATTGATGTAAATATACAAAAATGAATACAATTAAAACTAATTAGCTTCTTTAAAGTTTTTGAGAAGTGATCATGTGTTCATTTTTACAGCTCCATAATTTCTTAGAATGTTTGGGCATGATGTTGAGTAATGTGTTAGAAAAATTCTATTCTATCTAGCAATTTTTTACATTCTTCTAGCCATCTTAAAAGATAGCAAAACATACACTATACCTTATTCTTGGAAAAGTTCAGCCCTATTTGCCTTAATTGCACATTTAGTGTTGCAATTTGTACTGCATTTGCCTTTATTGCACATCGGCACATTCCACTTGTAATATACATATACTTTATACTTGTAAATACTTGTGCCCTCTATTTGCACTTCTGGTTAGATGCCAACTGCATTTTGTTGTACTGTACTTGTACTGTACAACAAAAAATAAAAATAAAAGTAGCATTTAAATAAAGTAGCATTTAAATCTAAATTAAAAAAATATCAATTACCTTTTGATACCCAACACAATGTATATCACTTTTTATTGTATTTACATGTATTTCTATTTATTCACATTTTATATAAAGTTTTTGACAATCAAACAAGTACCACCAAAATTAATCTGTCAAACTCAATCTCCTGCATTCATTTTATTTGTGTGGTAACTATAGTTATTTGCTTCTTGAAAAATGTTACAATGCTATGTAGAATATGCTCATGCATAAAAAGTGTTATTTTTCCTACTAGTAAACAAATACCATGCATGTATGTGTATCCATGCTCCATGTTTTCCTTAATGACACAGCCTCCCAAATCACTCCAAAGCAGGGATTGTGCGAGAGCAGCCCGTGAGGAGTGATTTATTCACTCATGATAATCTTTCATGTTATTTCTCCAGTTTTCATATCATTAGACATTTTCAAATCTGCTACAAACCAGGCTAGAAAAAAGCAGTCTAGGATTGCGTGCCTACCTAGCGACATATGCTATTGTCTCATGGAGGGGGCAGCTCTTGCGAAAGTTCCTACTTTTCCTCACTGCTAAGTAGCTGATAACCCATCTTACCTCTCACAGTGGTAAAGTTTTGTCTTCATATTAAACGTTTCCGACTTGCCAAATAGTTCTGAACCACAAGCCGACCCGCAGGTTAAAATATATTTTTTATTCCACCGGTTGAGTGATTTATTTGTGGTACACAAGAGGCATGAATAAATTGGATGCTATTTTTAGGATAACAGTTTTCGGGTGAAATGCAGGGGAACCGCAGGCAACCGACTCGATGCAGGACGGTACCCAAATGCCTTAGCAAACAACAGGTCTGGAAGTTCCCTCACAGGAGATAAGTTATTTCAATTGAATTTGGACTGAGTGTCTAGTCGCCAAGCCATATACAGAATCTTACCCACCTGGACAAATATCTGAAATGATCTATTACTACAGCTCAGGGATTCTCAAAATCAGTTGAACAAAAATGTGTCCCCCACCCATCCAGAAAACCCAGTTGCTGTGTACTCAGATCAGTTCCACCTCCTCACCTCTTCTTACTGGCCTCCTGGTCCTTGTGCCTCCAGTCCAGACGACTCTTACGATACAGCAGATTCATGTCGCCGTGGGGACGCTGCTCCTCCTCGCATCCAATCACAGCGCAATGTAGCCGCTTTCCCCGCCTTTCTATGTCACGCAAGAAATGCTCCACCGCCACATCCTGGGTAGAGCCAGAGCTCATGGTATAGAAAACCAATAGGGAGAAGGAGATGGATGTCCCTGCAGGCCACACTTGAGTCACCTAAACAAGGAGAAGATGGGGAGCGTCATTGTTAATACTTATCTATTTTGAACTGACATGACATAGCTATGTCCAGTTTTCCTTTTAAAAAGCTCCCATGCATTGTTACACGGCATTTATGCTGACATGCTACTGTATGTAGGCCACTAGCAGATACAGCACAGTTGGCTTCATCTTCTCTACACAGGTGAACAGGCCAGAAAGGATTCCTCTGGACATTATGAGCAGTTCGGATTCAGTGACAAGCTAGGTCTTGGTTAGGAGGTGGAGTTCAATTGAGATGCAGCACTACAAACCCAGCCTGACAAGACATCTGACCAAAACATGTGACAACTTCTGGATTGCATGACAGCGACGGATGCTTGTGCCTCAGTGTCCTCTAGGTAATAAAAAACTGGCCATCCAGGCAGTCAGGCAACAAGGCACAGGTATTGTACTTTTACCTACTATGTTGTTCACCCCAGTGCCCGACATAGAGTGGATCACATGAAAACAGTATTTATATTTTCATTATCCAATTATGACTATCTGAGTAAGCATGGTAACTCAGCTGCAGCACTGCTCTCTGGCTGGGGGCCTTGGGTTGGCCTAGCTAGGGCTGTCTGCTATCCAGCCAGTAATGTGGTTTGTCATATGTAGCGCACACAGGGTTTCCTGCACACACAACTCACCCCATGAGGAGTCAGGCTTGTTGTGGGGCAGATATCTGAGTGCCCCAACACTGTTCTGTGCATTGGAGTATGCACGCAGGGCGCTGTGATTGGTTCAAAAAAGTGCAGCTTTCAGCTGGTGTGCAAATGTGTGAGAGCACAAGTGCTTTTAGTGGATTCACTTATACTGTATGGGACTCTATCCTTGCTACCACAAACATTTGATAAAATGCAGGCCAACACACAATGTGGAAAGATTCAGGAGTGGTCTACTACTACTACAACACATTGAAGTATGATCTCAATGAACCCACCCACACAGAACTATATCAACCATTCTCCAACAGCAAAGGGAACTCACCAACCGGGTTCCATTATGTTATCTAACTTATGATATATCTGTCTGTTTACTGTGATGTTCATGATCCCTTCACGTTCTATAAATAAAAACTAATTTATGAAACATTTTTAAATAACAAATACCATCTGAAAGAAATGTATCCTTGAATATAATAATGATGAATAAAGAGCACAGCGCCATATTTAGTCTGTCTGAGAGCACAGTGTTTTTTTCGTCCAGGTTGGGGCATAACCCTTAGCGACCCGACGCATGTCACTCCAGCTCCCACCACTTTTATGTCCATTGTCCAGTGCCCTGGCCTCCCTACCCACAATGCCCCGCTGCATATTGCGGCCTTGTTGCTCTGCGTGGCGTGGAGCATCGTGCTGTGTGACTCAGTATTAATTAGGTTAGGGAGCTCAGACTGTGTAGGTTGGCATTCTGCTAACAGGGCCGTTGATTTGGGCATCCAGGATCTGGCAGCTGAGCAGGCAGCCCTGCAATTGTCGCATTACAGCTGTGGGGAAATGTGCAATTAAACAGACTGCTGAGGATGAGGACACTGCATCGGAAGACGGTTCATCGGGTTCACTATTCCAGTGGAACGCAGCACACTTCGTCTGCTCCTAGAGCGTGTCTTTTCAGAGCCTAAATAAACCCAGAGACAACAGCACTGCTCACATAGACGCCCAGTCTTATTTAGGCACACGCTCACACATACGTCCCTGCACAATTCCACACTCCACACATTCACTACAGAGGATAATTTCCGTGCAACCAAAGCACACACTGACACATTAATAAAGCAGCTATTCAGGGTATGGTGAAAGCAGATTAAAAGGCGTTTACGGGGTCAGAGGTAATTCAAATCCTCCTCATTAGAGCCAGAAGGCAGATTGAGGCGTGATTCACGTAAATCCATCAGCATGCAAGGCTGCAGAGAATTTTGCCATTCATGCACATAAGAAAACAAAACACGCGCACACAGAGAGAAATACACAGACTCTGATAAATACAAAACCCTTTGAGGACTGTTAGAGGACTGACACAGTCAATGATGTGAGAATAAACAAGTGAAAAAGAGATATGCCATATTATAGCTAATCAGTAATTACTGACAGAATGTGGGGTTGTATAAAACAACATGCCTAAAATATATTGGTAGTGGATTAATGGTGCTAGAGGACTCTTTCTCCTATGTATACTCAACCTTGGATGACTTCTGGATGCGATGAATTCACTGCCATCTGGATTATTTGTGGGATAAGGCTCCGTCATAAGGCCCTATCACAAGGCTCTGTCATAAAGCTCCACCATAATGCTCCGTCATGAGGCCCTGTCACAAGGCCCTGTCATAAGGCTCTGTCATAAAGCTCCGTCATAAGTCACTATCATAATGCTCTGTCATAAGGCTCCACCATAATGCTCTGTCATGAGGCCCTGTCATAAGGCTCTGTCATAAGGCTCCATCATAAAGCTCAGTTTTAAGTCCCTATCATAAGGCTCTGTCATAAGACCCTATCATAAGGCTCTGTCATAAGGCTCCACCATAATGCTCCGTCATAAGTCTCCGTCATAAGGCCCTGTCATAAGGCTCCGTCATAAGGCCCGGTCATAAGGCTCCGTCATAAGGCCCTGTCATAAGGCTCCGTCATAAGGCCCTGTCATAAGGCCTTGTCATAAGGCCCTGTCATGAGGCTCCGTCATGAGGCTCCTTCATAAGGCCCTGCCATAAGTCCCTGTCATAAGGCTCTGTCATAAGCCTCCGTCATAAGGCCCCGTCATAAGGCCCCGTCATGAGGCTCCGTCATAAGGCCCCGTCATAAGGCTCCATCATGAGGCTCCGTCATAAGGCCACGTCATAAGGCTCCGTCATGAGGCCCTGTCATAAGGCTCCGTCATAACGCTCCGTCATAAGGCTCCATCATAAGGCCCTGTCATGAGGCTCCGTCATAAGGCTCCGTTATAAGGCCCCGTCATAAGGCTCCGTCATAAGGCTTCGTCATAAGGCCCTGTCATAAGGCTACGTCATAAGGCCCTGTCAAGAGGCTCCGTCCATCTCCATCCCTGTCTTTCCCTTCCCGTCTCCCTCCGTCTGTCCACATCGTGCCAACAGTGGTGGCAGAGAGAGCACCTGGCTGTCTGCTCCACTGGGCAGTGGGCAGGTGTCTGCCACTCCTATTACAGGCCTCCATCCCACTGACACACTGAACAGCACTGCGCTGCACAGCGAGCCACTGTAGTTGTGTGATTGTACCGCACGCGTCCACACTGTCACATCACTGCGCTCTGACACGCCCGACCGTGTCCCAACACACCGCAGCCAATCAGTCTGGGAGAGGAGGACCGGGTGAGAGGGAGAAGGGAGGGAAAGAAGAACGACTAAAAGAGATACAGAGTGATAGAAGAAAAGGGGAGACCGAGAAGTGGGGATGGGAGAGATGAATAAAAAGATGAGGAAGGAGAAAAGGAAGGAAAGGGTGAATGAAGACAGCTGGAGGGTTAGGGGACTGAAGGTGTGGGGATAGATGAGGGAACACGATGAACAGAGAGAGATGCAGAAAAAAAGAGCAAAGCAGAGATAAACAAGAGACAAAAAAACGAGGCGGGGAGAGTCTGATAGAGTACTATTGAGACGGATAAAGGGAGGGAGGGGATAAGTAAAAGATTAAAGGGAGAAAAGAGGAGGAGATAGATAAACAGTGAAAAGGAAGAAAGAACTGGACTGTAAGTGGGGGAGGACTGCCTGTGAAACCAGCAACTCTTACACCAGTCACTGTGTGTGTGGTCTCCTAGCAACAGTCTGCTACGTGTCTATCCCCAGCCTCTAAATATTCACAAAGGGGGATGTTAGCGCCGTCGTTCATGATTATCTGAATGGGAAAGTTAACATGCTACGAATCCAATTTTACCCTGCTTAATTAGTCTTTCTGTGTACTCCTACATTGTGCCTTAATTGCCATAGTATATCTGTAACCAATAGACACCATACTGGGCAGAAAACCATGAATGTATACTCTCCAGATAACACAGACAGCTCTCAGTCCACTAGCCAATTCCACATACATGTATTCTAAAATTCCATTCTAGCCTACTGTGAAATTAGATTGGATTCAACCTATATTATGACGTTACCATTCTATATTTGGTGTATGTTGTTGTATTATTATTAGCAGTTGTTTATCTCTACATTGAGTAAAATGCCTTTCCCATGGAGGAACAAGGCACGAGAATAAAGTGTGGAGTCATTGTGATGTACTGAATACATAATAGGAACTGCTTCACTTCTTGTCCTTTCACCAGTCCCTTGTCACCCATCATCCTCAGTTCTCAAACCCGCCCCATGTCATGTATCAACCCTCAACATCACTCCTCCTTCTCAAACGTCAACCATCCCTTGGTAAAATATCAACTCTAAACAAGTCAACTGTCACCCTTACTTTTCATTCCACTCCTAGTTAGATATCAGCCCTGCCCTTGTCTAATGTTACCCCACCCCTAGTTAGGTGTCAGTCAAGCTTCGTCTGCAGGTAGAGATTAGTTAATCTTTAGTTGTGGAAAGTTACATAGATTTACAGAAAAGTTAACTACATTAATTTGCGTTAGGGCTAGGCAAAAACATATTTCCAGTTAAAAGATTCAGGGAACCCAGAGAAATCTCTGTTTGTAAGGGACAAGGCTGAAATCCAATATTGGATGGCCGTGATCTTCGGGCCCTCAGACGTCACTGCATTTTAAACAGACACGATTCTGTAGTGGATTCTGTAGCCCACTGAATGGGCTCAGGAAGTCTAAAAACCATTGTCTGTGAACACAGTACATCGCTGCATCCACAAATACAAGTAAAAACTCTACCGTGCAAAGTGACCAGATATAAACAAGATCCAGAAATGCTGCTGCCTTCTCTGGGCCAGAGCTCATTTAAGATGGAGTGAGGCAAAATGGAATTCTGTCCTGTTGTCTGATGAGTCTTCCCAAATTCTTTTTTGTAACCATGGACGCAGAGTCCGCCTAAATAAAATGGAGAGGGACCATCCAGCTTCTTATCAGTGCACAGTTCAAAAGCCGGTATCCGTCATGCTATGGGTGTGAATTAGTGCACATGGCATTGGTGACAAGCGTATCTGTGGAGGCACCATTAATGCTGAACAATATATATACAAGTTTTGGGGGCAACATATATTTTTTTTCAGGGTAGGCTTTGCTTTTTTCAGCAAGACAATGCTAAACCACATTCTGCATGTATTACAACAGCATGGCTCCGTAGTAAAAGAGTCTGGGTGCAAAACTGGCTAGCCTGCAGTCCAGACCAGTCAACCGTTGAAAACATTTGGCGCATTATGAAACAAAAAATATGACAAAGGAGACTCGAAGCTGTTGAGCAGATGAAATCTTGCTCTCCCAAGAAAGAATGGGAATACATTTTGCTTTCAAAACTACAGCAATTGGTATCCTCAAACGCTTCCAAATTCTTATTGTTAAAAGAAGAGGTGAAGCAACAAAGAGGTAAACATGCCCTTATCTCAAGTTTTTTTAAATGTGTTGCTGGCATCAAATTCAAAATTGGCATGTATTTTTCCAAAAACAATAACATTTCTCAGTTTCAACATATTATATGTATTATTTTTACTATTTTCAATTATATACTGGTATAAATGATTTGCAAATTTTTGGGGAAATTGGATCAAGTGATTTTGTGAAATCCAATGCAGACATTGCTTTAACCATGCATGGTTTATTGCATCTTTATTGCACCGAACCCTCAGTTAAAATATAGCCAATTTAAAAGAAATATTTGTACAATTGATTTGCTTAGGGATTAATGAGTGGGGGTTGTGCATACATGTATATGAGTGAAGTGTGCTAAACACCACATTTCCTGAACTGCATACATAAGCAACACATGCTGTAGTGAAATATCATTCAGTATTTTTTTATTTCTGCTGCAACTCTATTTCTAGAAAATGGAGTGTAAATAGTGAACCAACCCCAAACTTTGCATTGCGGTGTTAGGGCGATTGTGCGGTTACAGTACTGTGGAAATGAAATTCCAACAGTTACAGCAGGTATCGAAAGTAACCACACAATTTCCAAATGTTCAGCTTTTGTTGCGTTACAACCTGAAATGAAAGTACATCAGACATATCCCCAGCTTTATTTACACTTCTTAATAATGGTCTTAACTGTTCTCCAAGAGACAGACATAGCCTTTGATGTCTGTTTATATCAGTCCCCTAACATTAGCTTTTCCACAACTTTATTTAGTATATCTTTCTAAAGTACCTTTCAGCCCATAGAGCAGGGGTGTCAAACCAGTTCCATGGAAGGCCGAGTGTCTGCAGGTTTTCGCTCTCACCTTGTACTTGATTGATTAATTAGGTCACTCATTGATTAGTTTCTACCCTCACCTGGTTGTTTAGGTCTGAACTGCCATAGAGGATTCTTAGCTTTGAATTGGACTATTAAGCAGAGTCCTCCATGACCAACTGCTTTTATTCTGAACAAATCCACGTCACTACAAATGATCACAAATGGAAGCCAATTAACTTGATTTGTGATCTGGTAGGTGGTTGGCTGTACCTCAGCAAGTTTGCAATTGCAATTCTAAGGGATGTGTTTACTTTTCCAAATAGGGTATTTTACTGTTTTAATTTGGATTCATTTCCAGATGTATTTATTTTTACTTGGACAATGTGTGTTGTTGTGTGTAAATAAAGTAAAAAATTCTGATTTTACGTGCATTCATTTCAGGCTATAAACCAATGGAGGGTGTACATATTGAAAGGCAGTGAGGACCTATACCTATGGTGCTCCATTTTTTTGTAATACACTCTGACTACTTTTGAAAAGATAAAATACTAACCCAGTAATAGATTTATGATGACAGATGCCTGTAGTAGCATCTCTGTTTGTAAGGAGTATCAGGAAAGAGGTTGTAGTCTTTTATCTGTTCCATTATGTACTCTGTGGGCACATGGGTAGCACCTGGTAGGCAATCACCATTTTGAAGTAATACATTTTCTTCCTGTTTTAACACAACCTCAACAGAATCATTAGAAGGAATCAGCCAAAGACTTTGGAAGTTACAATTTCTTTAGTACTTTAAAATGTATGGACACCATCAGTTGCAGTGCTAAAACAGGTTATTTCCCCAGATACAATTTCTTTCAATTGTGCAATTAATGTTTCCCTGTAAGTATCTCTGTGTTGCCAGCTGATAGTCCTGGTGCATTGCAGTCTGGTTGAGCCTATAAACAGCGTAAAGGCACTTACAATATAAAAACCACGTATAGTAAATCCACCACAACTGCATAAATGTGTGATTTCTATATCGTGTCCATATAAAATTTCCATTCACAACTGCAAAAGCTAGCTACAGTTTCTGGATGTTGTCATGCATGTTTGCTATAACTTAGCCCAGTAGCACACAATGTCAAACAGATAACAGATAATCTAAGAAATCTACAGCCATTTTAATAAAATATCTGACTACATCAAATTGGATTTCAAAGTTCAAAAAGAGAGCTGACTTACCATTCACTTGGAGGTTGTTGTCAACAAACTAAACAATCGGTGAATTCTTGTCACAAAAAAGATACAGGTAAATGCCATGCTGATTTAGTAACTTTGATTCAGTTGCTAGCTCAGATACTGCTGAACAAAGATTTGCATATTTTCCTTGTTTACATCTTTCTGTGCTTTAGTTTTTTTTGCTTGTAGTTATAAACACTCTGTGTAGAATATGATGATATGATGATACCTGACAAGGAATGATGTTTTACCAGTGCAGGACTATTACCTTACTAGCAAAGGGCTAACATTTGATAAGAGCAGGGCTGATACCTGACTTAGAGTGGGGTAACATTTGACAAGAGCAGGGCTGATACCTTTCTAAGAGAGGGCTAACATTTGACAAGAGTAGTGCAAATGCTTCACTAAGGGAGGGTTGACACTTGAATAATGCAGGGCTGACACCTGACTAGCAGTCAGGTGACATGTAAGAAGGAGCGGTGTTGCCTGAGATGTTTGAGGAGATGTCAGTTCAGACTTGACCATGAGAGAGGTGAAAACCAGAGATGGGGAATGAAGCAGTTCCTGTTAAGTATTCTGTTGTGATGGATGGTCAGAGAGTATCCCCACTGGGACACTAGATAGGATTACTGACAACCCCTGGGCTACTTACACTAAAACAAATTAATACAAAGACAATAAAAAGCATTCAACACACGTTTCTCTCCCCCCAAATGACTTTATGTGACAGGTAGCACTTCAGAAAGATTATTGAAAAATGCAGTGTTTGGAATATACAGGGAATTAATTCATTTCTAGGATATAAGGAGATGGACAAACCTTTGCCTTCAGAACAGCTAAAACTGTGTGTAAGGGAATAATTTCTTAAACAAG
Organism: Esox niger; assembly: GCA_016801105.1. NCBI lineage: Eukaryota > Metazoa > Chordata > Actinopteri > Esociformes > Esocidae > Esox > Esox niger. The sequence goes on along the minus strand of JACXGJ010009616.1, from coordinate 4,819 downwards.
AAAAGCTTCTGGTTCTTTGAAGGATGAACGAGGTGGAAATTTACTTTGCACTCAGTGTTGAAGAACTTCCCATAAAGGTTCAATGTTGTTCAGGGCCCGGTTTCCTGATAACGATGCACGTAACCTTAAGATGGACTTGGTTATAACAGACTTACGCCAGTTTACCCGTAAGTGCCACGTTAGGCTGTTTGGAATTGAATTAGGCCACCTTTTGGCTTTGGAATGGAATTAGGCCATTAATACGTTTTTAAATATAGCCTATGTCATTTCGATAGAGCTTGATTACTTATCAGAAGCATATATGATTGCTGGTGATGTATTTTACTATTAATTAGGCATCAACAGGAAAATGGAAATTTTGTAGAAGTAGTAACATTTAGGGTGGACAAAACTGTTAAATCCAACAAATGGGGTGGCCAATCAAAATCATATCTTTGGAAATCGATCATGTGACGTTCCCTTTATTTCAAGAAGACGGTGGAGCTGAGTACGAAGAGCCTATCCATCCAAGACAGTACCAGTACTATGCAGGGTTTCAGACTCCAGTACGGGCAATTTTGAAGCCCGTTTTCTTAATTATTTCTTGTTTTGCCTAGGTATTTCTTTATTGTCAGTTCACCAATTGTATTCAATTACATTTACAGCCACTCACGCACTTGGTCTAAATCAGTGGTTCTCAACTCCAGGCCTCGGTACCCAAAGTACTGCTTGTTTTCATTCCATATTGAATCATTTAGACCTTTGACACCAGGTAAATGCAATTAACTTTAAGGTACAAAAGAAAACCAGCAGTAGACTAGGTCCCAAGGCCTGGAGTTGAGAACCACTGGTCTAAATCAAAACTGTTTTGATATTTTTTATTCGTTTTATCGCCTCAATATTAACTTTTTGCAATCATTCCTTGCATGTTGAGGGAGGAGATATTTCACAAAAATAGTGCAGTGCATGTTACGATGGATTAATGAGTGGTCTGAAACACTTGGTAATTAACAAGAGGTGTTACGGGCCACTTAAGTAACGATACTTTCAGGAAGCGCAGCGATAATGAGGCATCTTACGATCATCTTTGTGCTTTGGGAAACTGGGCCCAGATCTGGTGATTGGGGAGGCTGTGGAAGACGAGTCATGTTGGCGTTCATAAAACCACTCATTTAGCATTGAATATGGGGGCATTATCACCCTTGAATATTGGAACATCACCAGAGAACAATGTTTCCACCACAGGGTGCTCCTGGTCCTGTAAAATGGACTCATATTCCTTGGCCATTATATGACCAGGCAGAGAAATCATCCAACTCAATGACTCACACGAGATGTCTGCCCATACCATTACTGATCTCCCAACCTGTTTAACAGTTGGCAGCAGACATGGTGGGCTGAAGGCATCCTTTGGCTTTTTCCAAATGTAAACCCATCCAGGTGTAGCAAATAGAGTGAAAAATTACTGATCAGACAATGTTTTCATTGCTCAGGGGTCCAGGCTTCGTGATACTTGCACCAAGCTATGAGTCTTTGTGAATTGGCCTTGAATACAAGCGGTCTCTGAATGGCAGCCCTGCCATACATTCCAGCTTGGTGACTCTCAAAATGTAAATGTTTTTAAGAAGACCGGGTCACAGAGGTGCCGATTCAACTGTATGGTAATTTTCATGGCTGTGCTTTCTGGCCATGGAGCAACTATTCTGTTAAGTGTCTGTCTAGCCATGTTGGTCAGCTTCGACTAGAACTCACTGTTCTACTTTGCCAATGCAATTTGCCCATGTTTGGCATATGCTGTCTTGATTTTTGAGAGTATTCCTCTTGACACATTGAATGATTTTGAAGTCTTTGTGTCAGCTGCACCTGCAATTCTGTCACCAACTATTCTGCCTCTTTGGAACTCAGTTAGTTTCATTGTTGCTTTGAAAACTCAAATATAAAAGTGCTAATTATCTGACCTTTTCTATAGCTTGCACATATCTACTGCTAATTGGCAATCAACCTAATGTGCCCTCAACAGCTGTGTTTGTAATTGTGATTCAGTTACTTCAAAGTAACAGTCCTTTTAAATTGTGGTGTTACCGTTATTTCCTCCACCCCCTATATTCCCTTGAATGAGGAGGAGGATCAATGAAAATGTTTGAGATTTGCATATCGACTTCAAAGTACAGTGATGGTATAAGCTGACTAAAGCTGGTATGGTGGGTAGTATTCTATTACATAGTGTCTGTGCGGTTGTTATGACTAAGTGTTATCATATAAATACATCAGAATACTAAGAGAAATATATAAAACAAACTCTACTGTACCATGCAGTACAATGCTTAAAGGGGCTGTACATAGAATTTATTCTCTAATGTGGAAGCTAGGTGAATTGCAGTAACAACTGTTTGCATTCACTACAATTTTTCTCAATCCAGGAAGGTAAAGTTTGTTTTAGTATGACAGACATTTGGTGGATTTCTTAGTTTTTCACAAACAAATATCCACCAAATGTCCTTGCATTCACTCTGCTAGTACTTTTCACTTTCATTTTTGGTTGCACAGCTTACAAAAGCAGTACATTTTTTATATTTTAAAGATATTCCATTCCAATGTTATGGCCTAATCGTTCCCTGTACAATTTTGTTTTCTCACCTGAATAGAAATGAAAGGACACTGTAGAAAATGTAATGAACTTTGTAGAAATTCAGTAGCTACAAAATGGTTGAGGGATTTTGCTTGTAACATAATCTCCAATGGTTCATTAATAGGCAGGATAAGATGATCACGTTTCCAAGCGATGTAGATGAAGAACAATTATTTGACAACCCAAAATAAATTTGTTATTTTAGGATCAGCTTTTGCATGCACCCAAAATATTTTCTGGTGAGTACATTTTGCGAAAAAGTATAATTCCAATTTTTCTGCAGAAACATAAAAGAAATGTTCTAATATCCCAATGCAGTAGGCTAATTTTACATATTGCCCCTTTAAGTGATTAGACTATCTGCATCTTTTCAATGAAAAAATGGATACTGGTCCTAACAAAGTGCACTGGGTAGTCACTTGTTTAAAAGACCATACATACAAACACACACATGTAGTGCATTTGCCCCTGCATGGGCTGCTCTGCTTTCACTGCGTTGTACAAACTGAGTGACCGATAAATCTTTCATGGAGTTGGAACCAAAAATAAACTCCAAATAAACGTCCTCCTTCCTTCTCTCACCGGTTTTTCCACTCGTTCTTCTTCTTCCTCTCACCGGTTATCACCAATCGTCCTCCTTCCTCCTCTCACCAGTTATACCACACACTTTCTGCTCGGCGAATAACTGAGTGACAACTACTAATGGAGGATGACAATATGGCTGCATCTTTTCATTATCTGACAAGTACTGGATAACATATTGATAGGCTATATATATATATATATATATATATATATATGTATATATATATATTTCACATTTATGTGTGAGTTCATGTTTTTATGTGTCTACTTTTTGCAAGCAGTTATTATAGTACACTACTCATGTTCTATCTGTCATTCCCCATTCCCTCTCCCTCTCCCTCCCTCTCCTTTACCCTCTATGGTGCAGTCAACATATGAGGGCACTCCTCACCTCCCTCTCTCCTACCCCCAGTTCCCCACCCCAACCTGCCCTTGGCTTCATCATCTCTGGCTAGAATCTGCAGTAACCAAGGTGACTCAGTGTACTCGGCACATATGAACAGTCACTGACTAACAACACACACTCACACCAACACACCCACACAAACCCCGGTACTCAAGAAAATCCAAAATGGAGAGGAGGCTACTACAACCCTAGAGCTCCAGATGCACACAACCACCTCAACCGCCTCAGACAATACTTTAGCTCTGCGTTGTATGTGTGTAAGACAGAGAAAGGGGAGGGAGGATATGCCAGTGGTGGAAGCTCAGCATGTAGGGTACAGCGTATGCAGCATACGTGCCAAGATAAGAGACACGGCACAGCAGAACCTCACACTCCTCAGTGGTACCATTGGGCTACTGCTGAGTCTCTCATCCAACAGGATAGCCTGCCCTTGAGGGACAGAGACAGACACATACTGCCTTCACTAGCTCAGTGAACCTTATTTTACACACACACACACACACACACACACACAGACAGACACACACACACACACACCAAACAGCCAGGTCAGAGTGACCTGCTGCCAGTGCAGTGCATATTCAATGTGTCACTAGAGCAATACACTGTTCATGCCTGGTTAGCAGTAGTAACGGGGGGGGGGGGTAAATATCAGCAGTAACAGTGGGAGTTTAGTAGTAGTAACAGAAAGAGGGCTTAGTAGTAGTCACAGTAAGAGGGGGTTAGAAGTAGTAACAGAGACAGGAGGTTAGTAGTAGTAACAGAGAGTGGGGTTAGTAGTAGTAACAGACAGTGGGGTTAGTAGTAGTAACAGTGGGGGGAAGTAGCAGTAACAGAGCGAGAGATTAGTAGAAGTAACAGAAAGATGGGGCTAGAAGTAGTCACTGTGGGGAGATAATAAGAGTAGGAGGAAGAGAGGTTAGTAGTAGTAACAGAAAGCGGAGGTAAGTAGTAATAACAGAGAGAGGGGGTTAGTAGTAGTAACAGAGAGAGGGGGTTAGTAGTAGTAACAGAGAGAGGGGTTATTAGTAGTAACAGTGGGGGTATAGTAGTAAAACAGAGAGAGGGGGTTAGTAGTAGTAACAGAGAGAGGGGTTATTAGTAGTAACAGTGGGGGGTATAGTAGTAAAACAGAGAGAGGGGGTTAGTAGTAGTAACAGAGAGAGGGGTTAGTAGTAGTAACAGAGAGAGGGGGTTAGTAGTAGTAACAGTGGGGGTAT
>JACXGJ010009615.1:7294-23973 GCA_016801105.1 Esox niger | reverse complement strand
CGCCTGTGACGTCTTGTCCTCCTTTTGGTGCGCTGGGCTGGCCAGGTGGGCAGCTGTTGACAGTAGGGGTTCTCCTCCTCCTCAGTGTCGCTGTCAGGCCAACCAAGGAGTTCCCCTACCGTCCATCTCTGCTGTGTCTTTGTTTGGTGGATCATTCTGTCACAAGGCTGGTAGTAGAATGACACAGGCGCAGAGACGTAGTGGTGGTAATCCATTGTACTTTATTAAAATAAAAGAAATCAAACTGAAAGCAGCTTACCGTGACTTGGGTATAGGTTAAGGAGCAACAACAAACCATAATGATCCACACAGAGTGTGGACCAACATTCACCTAAATGGGTTCCCCAATCGGAGGCAACAATCTGCACCTGCCTCCAATTGGGGAGACCAAACTTAAATAGAGATGGCTAGAGGCATCTCTTTTTGTCCTGTCCTGACTATGGCCCCAGCTCAGTGCAGAGATGGCTAGGGGCATAGCCAGGACGTGACATGCTGTGGCGTACTGGTTAAAGACAATGCCTCTCACGTGGAAGACCTAAGTTTGAATCTATTAAAAGCAACAACATTGTTTTATTTTATTTGTGGGCGCAATAAAACTTCATGGTTCTACAGTATTGCGACTATTTCTGGTAGACTCCACAATTCTCTATTCTTTTCACTTAATGGATAAGTTAGTTATCGTCACCTTTATTGATAGTTATTATATCAATGTTATTCCCGAATGAAAGAAAAAAGTACATTGTTATGCCATGAAAGAAAAAAATATTTTATTTTGCAATTAAATGAAATAGTTTTGGCAGACTCACTAGCAATTGCTAAATTCTTATGAGAATTCCAGTAAGTTAGTAGATACTGGTAAAATGTATTTCTGGCTAATATGCAGTTAAAATGGCCAGTGGCAAATGCCATACAGTTCATAGACGCTCTTTGTGGTGGAGGTAAACTTAGTAAGAAACTTAGGCCAGTTTAATTGTATCAATATCATTCATGAATGGTCAATTAGCTGTTAAAACAGCCAGTGGCTAAAGAGGATTTGTTCAGGACAGCCACAAGAGGCTGTACAGACACCCCTCAAATGTACAGCTCTGTAGTGTAGTGGTTAATGACACAGTATTTCAGGTGTGCGACCCAGGTATGAATCTCGAAAGTGCAACACTTTCTATTGTGGGCCAGCTGAACTAGGCTTGCCTGGTTTCATGTTATTATTAAATAGATAGATGATCTGTTCTTTAAGGTTTAAAATAGGTTATTATTAGCTATGTTCAGGTTAGCTAGCTACTGTCTAGGTTAAAAACGTTAACATATAACACATGCAGTGGACATGATATTTTGAAAATATGATCATATTAAATGAATACACAACTAATTATGAGAATATTTGTTTGTAGATCACAATTTTTATGATTTGCAATAAGTATTGTGAGAATATATTTAGAAATCTTCATGGATAACAAAATATTTTCTCTTAGAGAGCGGAGAGGAAGATTGAGGAGGAAAAGTAAAGATTTTATTACAGAGCCTGACATTTTGTTATTACAAACAATGTTTTTGAGATAAAATACAAAAATGTGCTAAGCAATGGGAATCTGTTAATTCTGTTAATTCACTTTTAGCAGTGAATTATAATGTGATAAATCTAATGTATACTGTCCAGGTTTCAACCCCACATTTGGCCCATCCTGGATCAACTTGTACGGTTCCCCTCAGAACTCTGCCCTTAGAGACATCCACCAAGCTTTGAATGATGGCGTAAGTGAGGGCATCTTCTACCGGGGCCGTCTGCTGTTGTCTCTCAGCGTGGAGGTATACTCATCCCCAAATGCCGCTCCTGTGGAGAGCAGCAAATCAACGGCCGCTGTCAGGAGTGCCCTCGGAAAGTTCTCCCTAAAGAAGATGAGCAGGAAATCCAAAAAGAAGGAAGAAGGTAACAAATTATTATTATTCAAATGATTATTGTTGTTGTGTTGATGTGTAGCATGCCATTATTTGATCTCTGTGATTTTAGGAGTAGGAAGTTATAGGTGGAGGTGTTAACTGTTGGTGATTTGTTGTTGTGTAGTAACGCTGAGCCTTAGTGGGCTTCCAGAAGAGTCAGAGGATGCAGCTACAGAGGTACCTGAGTCAGTGACCGTGGAGGTTGAGGAGATTCATCCCCTACCTGAGGTCAGCACTGTCCCTGAAATCTCAGACTATAATAACTCTAACATATCATATGATACATTATAATCACACACATTTATATAAGAACCCTCTTGTTGTGTTCTTGTTACGTTTCACTGACTGGTGCTGATATTAGCTGATATGTCTTTGTTTTGTCTTGCAGAATTTCTTTGGGGTAAAGGAAGAATTTTTGCTGTTTGCATCCCTGTTTGAGGTGACCATGATCGATCCTGTTATTGGAAGCAAGCCAGTCAGCTTTGAGTTGTCCATTGGTAATACCGTGAATTATTTACCCCTCATTTGACGACAACAAGAAGCAACAGAATATTTAACTAAGGGATTAGTGCCAAAATAACAATTTCTGAAGTTCACCAACAGTCATCTAACAACAGCTTATTTGATCAAATATTTTTCAAAAATCTGCCTCTGTTTCAACCAACCTTAAAATTTGGCAAAACACATTTTCTTTCTTTGCCCAGAGTTTAACTTAAAGAAAACAGGGATTTTGTCAAGATCCTTAACCTGAAATAAATGAATGCCAATTTTTGATATGTGAACAGGGAACTATGGGAAGGCAGCAGAGGTGATGGTCAATCCAAAAAAGACTCGGAGCAAAGAAGATTCAAGCAGTGAGAGACAGTCTCTGTTGGAGTCATCAGATGATGAACTGGATAAGGAAGAGATTCCACGCCCTGGGCTTAAGGACAGCTCTGTGACAGATCCAAGAAGACCACAGGCTATCGAGTATGACAGGTATGCTCATACTCAGTCTTATGAATATACAGTAATTAAATAACAACATACGATTTACCAAGGTAAGCATCCCAGCCATTTTCCAGATACCAGCCTGGATATTCTATGTTTATTCTTTGTTGGCATTATCACTCTATATAAAGTATATATTGTTTTATTATTTGTATAGATCATTTAGCTGTGTCCCCATGCCATATCAGAAGCCCTGCATGTTTCTATGGTCTCACTTTGAAGACCACTGCTTCCGTTATCAGAATGCTAACTGGCTACACAAGATGGCTGACAGACTGGTAAGTATACAGATGGAAATACTTGTCATCTGCAGTCAACTTGTTAACTGTTCTCCATCAATCCCCTGGAAGCAGCAAACATGCTTATGTCGAGGTCTATTGACTTGTTGTTAGGAATCTGGCATTGATGATGTGGAAAGACTTTTAAAGAGACCTAGAACCATTGCCAAGGACCGTTTGGGGGAGGTACTTTTGGAGTTTGTAGCAAGTTGCAAGTGAGTTGAAATATAACTTTCCTAGCATTTCATATCAACAATTGGACAAGCTGTAGATTTTAGTCAATTGCTTAGGTTACCATTAGGCTTTGTGTTCATGTCTCTCCCTGCCTTGTAGGCAGTATATCTCTAACTCTGATAGGAAGACACCAGCGAAGCGCAATAACCTGGACAAATGTCGGAAAGAGTTTATCAAGAAGAACATTGTAAGTTCTAGTTCCTAAAAAACATGCATGAAATCATAGCCCCAATTTTGAATACCAGAGCACTAATATTAGCTTTAATGTATTATTACATTGGTACTATGTTTTATGATATTTCTTGTGATATGATAATCTATTCTTTCCCCAGATACTCCTAGCCAAGCAATCTTTGCGAGTGAAGAGGAAGGTGACCAGACGTACAATGAAGGAGAGACTGACTGAGGCCAAGAGGATTCTAAAAAGGCTAGAACTCTTGCTAAAAGAAGTGAGTAAAAAAAAAGGTTTTGGTTGGAATCAGATTAAGGATTTCCCTGACTGCTTTCTTTCTGTCCCTCTCTGTTGTGTGTCTGTTTCTGCCTGTTTCCCACCCTGCAGCCTCAGAGCACCTTGCCAGATGTGTTTGTGTGGATGATGAGTGCAGGGAAACGAGTGGCCTTTGCCAGGATCCCTTCCCACTCCATTCTATTCTCTCTGGTGGAGGAAGAAAAAGGGAAAGACTGTGGGAAACTCACCACCATTTATCTAAAGGTATCTCTCAAATGTTTAAGGTGTTGTAGACTGTGTACAGTATAACTTTATTGTTTTTGCTTTTTAATGCCAAGAAATGAACTGAGACCAAGGTCTCATTTACAGCTGAGTATTACAACAATAAAAACACGTATGAGATGCAAATAAAATATATTTCATATATTACATTTATTATGAAGAAATGAGCAGAATTTACAATAAAATGATTATAACAAATGTTAATTGTTTTATAAGCACTTAAACAATTAACTTATGATCACTCTGAATGGCATGCCATGAGTGTAGGGCAACGTTTTCAAATGCAGTTTTACCCAGTTCTGAATATGTCTGTAGTATATCCAGAACTATTCAGTCTTGAGAGCATGTTTGGGAACTGCTGTTCATCCAAAAATATTCTCTGTTAGATAGTCAGGAGGTTTTTGCCTGACTGCCATATAAAAAATGGTAACACCTCACTTGAAGTGTAGTGTAATAACATGATCATAAATCTGTCATAACTTGTCATGTCAGATGAAATGTAATATTCTGTCATAATGTGGTCATGACATTGTAATGACACATGTTTTATAAAATTAGGACATATATTGCAATTTTTTATGGTTATGACAACAGTGTATATCTGTCAAAACATAAAAACATGCTGTAACACCAGTCTACGTATAAACAGCATTTTTATGTTGCAATTCATTATAAATGCTATATATCAATATAAGTATGCATGAAGTGATATCAGATATTTACCTTCCCGAATCATTTGCTTCTTTTGAACAAGGATGCCAGCAGTAGATTTCAGGAGCAGGACATGACATCCCGTTTGTGACTAATAACCAACATAAGGGCATGTACAGCTAGGTGTTAGGCCTGTCTGGATCCAATTATTATGGTCCTAATGCTTCTTTTGTATTGTCATAAACTCAAATACATTTAAAATAAAGAAACACAGAAAGGTCATGACGCTGTCATGACATTTTCTTAAATTGTATTTTGTCAGCTCAAGTGACACAGGATTATAATAATAAAAATAATACATTATATTTATACAAACAAACATAAAAGAAGTACTATGAGAAAACAACGAAGATTGAGAGTGTGGGATTTGGCATGGTTATTGGTAGGCAAATTTGAACAGATAAGTATTGAGGCGTTGCTGGAAGATGGAGAGTCTCAGAGTCATAGATGGTTTTGGGGAGAGAGTTCCAGAGATGAGGAGCAACGCTTGAGAATGCCCTGTCACCAAAGCCTTTGAGCTTGGACTTGGGGATTATAAGGTAGCCTACTGTACTGGAACTGACTATGTGTGTGGGTTGATATGGAAGAAGAAGGTGGGAGAGGTAGGCAGGAGCTATATTGTTTAGGGCTTTATATATTGTTGTTTAGGGCTGTATAAGGAACTATATTGTAAACTATATTGTTTAGGGCTGTATAAGGATCCTGAAGTTGATGCGTTGGGCGATAGCAAGCCAGTGTAACTCACAGAGTATAGGGGTGATATTCTGTCGGGACTTGGTGCGAGTGACTAGTCTGGCAGTAGAGTTTTGAACCATTTGGAGCTTATGGAGGTATGTAGATTTGATACCTTTGAGTAGGGAGTTGCAGTAGTCAAAACGGGAGGTTATGTTTTAGGGTTTCAGCAGCAGGACGGGAGAGGGAAGGTCTGAGTTTGGCAATGTAGATTTATATATATGTAGTTTTTGTTATTATAAAAATAAAACAAATAATATATTACGTCAATACTTATTTATTTGTTATGAGTGTGATGATATGACACTTTGAGAGATGGTGAGGCAGGGTGGGGCCACATGTGGACGGGGGGTGAGTAAGTGCACCAGTTTACAATCATACGATCCATTGACATTTTCTGACTGCTGTTCCTATATGAAAAGATCAAAACCATCAGGGGCACATTATAGAAAGAAGAGGAAAGATTAGGAAGAAAGGAGTAAAAAGTATAGTGGTATATGTTTCTATGGAATTATTAAAGCATCTGTCTCTGGTTTAAGTTATTTGAAATGTAGTGCACTAAGCACTAGCTTAACATTGGTGAGCATGTCCGGGAAGACATCCTATGACGATATCATTGATAGTTTTGCAGCAAGGAAATCAAGTCGTGTCCGGTTTTAAGACAGTTTCGCTGCTATGGATTTGCCAGAAACCAGACTGAAGAGGCTCATATAGATTATTTTTGTGGGGGTAGGCTTGGATCTGTGAGGCAACAATTCTTTCAAGAGTTTTGGCTAGGAAGAGGAGGTTGGAGAAGGGGTAGAAATAATTAAGGATGTCTAGTCCAGGTTTCTTTAGGATGGGGGTGACAGCAACAGCTTTGTAGCAGGAGGGGCCAGTACCATTGGTGAGGGAGAGGTTGATAATACTTGTGATGTATGGACTAAGAGCAGATAAGGAGGCTTTAAGCAGGACTGCAAGAAGAGAGAGAGTAGTGTAGTATTTTTGGATGGTATTATGATTATTGTGATGTAAGGGGAATCAACCGGACTGAATGAAGAGAGGTGAGAGTCCTGGACAGTAGGTGGACAATTTTGGAGGTTAAAAGCAGGGAGGGTTGTGGTAGATATATTAGATAGGGAGGAGTTTATTGTTGTTATTTTATCTTTAATAAACTGCAAAAACAGAGTTGGCAAGTTTAGTGGAGGGGATAGAGAGTGAGTCATTGCAGGGCTGAAGTAGTTTGCTGACAGAAGAGAAGACAGTCCGAGAGTTCATACAAAAGCTGTTGATTTTGTTTGAGATGTAGGAGGACCTAACAGTACTGAGGGCATCTCTGTAAGTTGAAAGGTGATAACTGTAGGCTTAGGGGGGAACAGCGAGCCCCGATTTTCTCACACGGCATTCAAGGCGACGACCAACTTGCTTCATGGGGGATGAGGAGGTGAAATCAATATGTTTAGTTTTTAGTGGTGCCAGGGTGTTGAGGGAGACAGACATAGCAGTGTTGAGATGGTTAGCTTGTTCTTCAGGTGATTTGAGGGTGGAATCATTCGGAAGAGCAGAGCAGATGGCATTTGATAGTTGGAAAGGGTCAACAGCACAGACCCAAAGCACAGCTCCAAACTACGCAGGAACTGGTTAGGGAAGAAGCAGTCAGCTGGCATTCTGTCTATAATGGCGTGGCCAGCACAGTCATCAGATCACAACCGAATTGCACTGTTATGGGAGCAGAATTACCTGATTGTACGTAAGTGCCAATCAAGCCAATCTAACCTGTAGGAGGGACTTCAGGATGCATGGGGTAAGACTGCGTCTAGCCTGAATGACGTCTGACCTGTCGCACTCACCCCCACAATCATGAAGTGCTTTAAAAGACTAGTTCTGGTCCACCTAAAGTCTTGCCTCCACCCAAAACTGGATCCTACCAGTTTGCATACTGGTCAAACAGGTCTAGAGGATGCCATCTCCACAGTTTTACACTTTGCCCTGACCTACCTGAAAAAAAACCCAATGTATGACAGTCATCAATCCCGTTCCCACCTCAGATTATAAGGGTCGAGAAACATTTTGACATCAACAGGCTACTATCAGTGTTAACGGTGTTCAGCAGAAAATCTGGTGAAAACATGACATCATGATGAAACATTCCCCCAAGTCCACTTAGCAATCAAAACCCCCCTTGTCTGTATCATGATCCATGCGACAATATCATACAAAAGACTTATCCGCATATCCTGTTGTACCTGTGAAAGATTCTACCTTTAAAATTGGGAAAACATCTACCTTTGACAGGGACCATCTATAATAGGGAACTATTCACTATCCAAACATACCATGATAGCTGTCATAATGTAGATCATTAAGCATCATCACACATACGCTAAAATCCAATGTTGGGATTGTCATTGTAGAGATTCTCCCCTGTCTTGTGAGAAACAAACCTTCACACATACAAAATCATCATATCAGTTAATTTAGGAAAAATTTCAATTTTTTTGCTCTGAGGTGCATCTAAGAAAATGTCAGGGAAATCCTACTAGGACAGCTGAACTCTATTTGGGATGAATCAGAGTGTAATGACTTCCATTTAACATGAGTTTGAATGTGATTGGTTAATTCTGAACACAACCACATCCCCAGTTATAAGAGGGTGTGCCCACTTATGCAACAAGGTGTTAACAATTTTTCCCATTATATTATTGAATTGTTCCCATTACAGGTCACTTTAAAAGTGAACAAAGATCTGACATGAATTATCTTTGTCTCATTCTTTTACATCACAAAAACCTGACATTTTAACAGTGTGTAGAATTTTACATCCACTTTATGAAAGGGGCCTGAAAGAAGTTAAAATATTTGCTAGATCCTAGCAATGACTTGTACCGTAATTAATATTACAGACTATTCTCTCCATTGCGGAACAATTTTCTACAAACTCAATCACAAATCTGTTCTCTTTAGACTCCAGGTGGACCAGTGGGGGAGATCTTTGCTAAGCTAGAGGTGTATTTATGGCTTGGCATTACCAAATATGCCAAGAACTGCATTAGCAGCCTGCCAGCTGACTTCACGCCAGTGTATGAGGAGGTTATGGGCATCACCCGTGTCCCCATTTCCATGGCCCCCATCAAACTGTCCTGCGAGGGTAAGAGTTCCATGTTACCTCTGACACCACACTCATTCACTAACATGATCTATTAATCACTGACTTCTCTCATGGCTTGCATCTTCAGCATTTTGTCCGAAAGTTGAAATGACCTCTTTCAATAGTCCCTTTGGAGACCTGATTCACATTTTGCGATTGATGCGAACGTCATTTTGTAAAAAGTGCATTTACCTGGAAATACAGTGTTATTGTAAAATAAACGTTTTAAATCAGGCTAATTTGTAATTATACCTGCTGTACATACCATATGTGACTAGGTCAATTGAGGTAGCTACAGTATAGTGAGTTTAAGAAGATGGTGGCGGTTATGGATCTTGTTTGTATATCGTTTCTTCTTTGCATGGTTTTAACTTGTTTTAACTTTAATATGTGGATGCAGCGACGTACTGTGTTCAAAGACAATGGTTTTTGAAAGTGTTCCTGAGCCCATGCAGTGATTTCCTTTACAGAATCATGTCTGTTTTTAATGCAGTGCCACTTGAGGACCTGAAGATCATGGCCACCCATTTTTTGTTTTCGGCCTTGTCCGTACAGAGATTTGCGTACAGAGATTGCGTACAGAGATTTCTCCAGGTTCTCTGAATCTTTTAATTATATTATGTACCGTACATAATAAGAACCCCAAACTGTGCAATTTTATGTTGAATCAGACCTAGAATCTTTCTATGGATGTTGTTATAGGTGCAGAATGTGGTTTGGCATTGTCTTGCTGAAATAGGCAAGGCCTTCCCTGAAAAATACGGTGTCTGGATGGCAGCAAATGTTGCTCCCAAACCTGTATACTGTATATTGATCAGCATTAATGGTACCTTGTTAAATGTTTCTTAAATGAACTCTGGCCCGAGGAAGGTAGCAGCATTTCTGGATATTGTTTACTATGTAGTTTGTTATGTTTTCCTGAAAGACTCACCTGGTTTGGGATGCTCTTTTTATATCCAATCTTGTTACTGACCTGTTGCCAATTAGCCTAATTAGTTGTGAAATGTTCCACCAGGTTTTTTAAGCATTACACAACCTTTCCAGTCTTTTGTTGCCCCCATCCCTGACTTTTTTTATATCATTGGTGGCATCAATTTCAACGTGGGCATGTATTTTTCTCTTTTTCAACATTTGGTATGTTGTCTTTGTATGATTTATTTAATATATAGTCTAAATCAATTGCACATTATTGTATTCTGTTTTTCTTTTAATTTTGAACAACGTCCCAACATTTCGGAAACAGGTTTGTATTAGGGATGCATAGTCTAATTTTTTGGGGCCTCAGCCTGAGCTGTTCATTAGGAGTCCTTAAATTGCTCCCTTGACAAGGTCACCATAGGAGGCGTGTGTGCAGGGGTGGGGCTGGGCCTGCTGGTTGCCCCCGGACTTTCTGGAAGCTATGAGCTTTATCCATAGGGGGCTTTGGAGGGTGACTTAACAGTTGTGTTTGCGTCACAGAATGTGATTTATTATACTTATAGTAAAGTCTTTATACTTAACTGTATTACTCTGAAAACAAGTGTTACATTAACTCAGAATCAAAAATATTTAATTTGTTACAAATGAAATAGTGCATGATAATGTACTATGAATGTACATAATGTCGAATGTCCTATAACAAAGAAAATACCTGTATATACAGTCCCCTACAAAAGTATTGGAACGGTACGGCAAATACCTTTGTTTTTGTTCTTCACTGAAGACATTTGGGTTTAAGATCAAAAGATGAGTATGAGGCAAAAGTTCATAATTTTAGCTTTCATTTCCTGGTATTCACATCTACATGTGTTAAACAACTCAGGACATACCACCCTTTGTTTGAACCCACCCATTTTTCAAGTGAGCAAAAGTATTGGAACATATGACTGACAGATGTTTCTTGTTGCCCAGGTGTTGCCTTTTAGGTTGATTGTTCAAACATTAAATAGCTCTGCATGACTAGTCTAAGATTCCATCCTTGTTTTAAACCTATAAAGACTGCATTTCTTGTTAAAGAGGATAAACCAACATGAAGACCTGAGAGCTGTCTATGGGAGAAAAGCAAGCCATTGTCAAGCTGAGAAAAGAAGGAAAATTGACCAGAGCCATTGGACTAACATTGGCTATAGCAAGCACAACAACTTGGAATGTCCTGAAAAAAAAAACTACTGGTGTACTGAGCATCAGACGTCAAACAGGTCGGCCCAGGAAAACAACAGTAGTTGATTACAGATATATCGTGAGAAAACCCCCAAAACAAGTGACATCACCAACGACCTTCACAGTGCAGGGGTGAAGGTATCACAATCCACTGTTTGAAGAAGACTCAGAGAGCAGAAATAGAAGCCACACCACAAGAGGCAAACCACTCATCAGCCGTAAGAATTGGAAGGTCAGATTCAAATTTGCAAAGAAGTAGAGATGAGCCGCAAATGTTCTGGAACACAATTTTATGGACAGATGAGACCAAGATTAATCTCTACCAAAGTGATGGAGAGGTCAGTGTGGAGAAAGAACTGCTTATGATCTGCAATATGATGAGCATACAAGCTGTAATCTGTGAAGCATGGTGTAGGTAATGTCATGTCTTGGGCGTGCATGACTGCTTCTGGAACAGGCTCATTAATATTTATTTATGATGTAACTGATGATGGTAGCAGCAGAATCAATTCAGAAGTGTACAGGAACATTTTGTCTGTCAATTTAGGGTGAAATGCATTGAAACTAATTGGGAGGAAGTTTATCTTGCAGCAGGACAATGACCCAAAGCACACTGCCAACAAAACAAAGGACTTCATCAGGGGGAAAATGTGGAAGGTTTTAGACTGTCACTCACCTGACCTTAACCCAATAGAGCATGGATTTCACCTTCTTAAGAGGATACTGAAGGGAGAAACACCCCAAAACAAACAAGAACTGAAAGAAGCTGCAGTAAAAGCCTGGAATAGAATCACAAATGACAAATGCAACAGTTTGATGTCGATGGGTCACAGGCTTGAGGCAGTTATTGCAAGCAATGGTTATGCCACCAAATATAGAATGTTATTTACTTTAAGATTGTTAGTTCCGGTTGATAGAAAATGAAACATTTTCCAGAGAATGCAACGTTATCAAATGAAACCATTACAAAGCTTCTGCTTAATCTGTCCTAACTAAATAGATTCAGACATTTTGGTGTGTCTACATTCAGGCTAAAGGTTTTTATATTCTGTCATTTCAGTTAGTGAGGGTCAGCTTTGTGTTCAAGAATCCTTTTTTTAAGCTATTTCATCAGGCATTTTAATTAATGCTAGACAGAGTGTATGCTCGATTGGAAAAGGGAATTGCTGATGTTCTGTGATTAGATAGATGCTTTTAATCTAACAAGTAACTTCTTCATCTTTATGATTCTCTGGCTTTTCTCTTTCCAGACAGTCGCTACTTCCAGCTGCGTGCGCATATCTACCAGGCACGGGGCCTAAAGGCAGCAGATGACAATGGACTGTCTGACCCCTTTGCCAAGGTGGTGTTCTCCACACAGTGCATGCATACCCGGGTCAGTGAGTTCTACATTTTATCAGAGTGTTTAGATGACTGGAAAATCTGATTGTTAAACTGATCAGAAAAGCTCAAGCTTTGTACAATGGGCTTCACATAAAATGATACAAATATAATAAATAATGAAAATGGATCCGGTTCTGCACCTACAGTAGAGATTCACCCTTGCTCTGCTAGGTGCAGCTACCCTGAGAATGTGAATGTACGTACTTGGCGTCAGCCAATGTGAGTGCAGCAGCGTACATTTCTGGAGAGCTATCCCACCGATCGCCTTTCCTTTTACTTCAGCTGACTCTGGTGTCAGCTGACTTACCTTGAGAAGAATGGCAATTGAAATTTCCACCTGTTAGAAATCAGCCTAGTCGTATAGTGGTAAATAATTATTTGCATACCCGGTTGTCAAGGGAGAGTGTAGATTATATGTTTATTGCAGAATTAGATAGTATTGTTCATGAGCTTACAGACCTGGTCTTCCTTACACAACATCTATCTCATCTCACTCAGTGTCTTCTCATTGTAATGTTGGTTACAAGCTGATATATACATTGAGGGGCATGTTTACCTAGCAAAGCCAAGAGAGGAACCCCCATGCCAACTGGTCAATGTAAACATTCCTCTGGCTACCAGAGCGCAACCTACAAAGAAGTAATCTAAACAGAGAGGTTTCCTGTTATTCTCATTATCTACGCACATTCACTTCTAATGAAATGTACATTCATATTGTAGTTGTTAATGCCCAGATACTACATTCCCCCCTATCAAACATTTAAAGACAAACATTACATGTTTGATAAAACAATACAAGTACAATTTAAAAGAAAAGGTTCATACATTTATGTTACAAATGACTAAGACAAAACAACAAAAGGAGTATCTGACCAATAAGGTCTTATTGTTCCTCAAATGAAAATGAATGTAAACAAGACAATTGACACACTGCACTAACACTCAACTCAATGTATGACAGTCATCAATCCCGTTCCCACCTCAGATTATAAGGGTCGAAAAACATTGTGACATCAACAGGCTACTATCAGTGTTAACGCTGTTCATTGGCTGTCATGCATTTATAATATCCTGTAGTTACTTGGCACATGCCTGAAAAAAAATGGTCTGCTGCCCAGGGGATAAGCTGCACAAATGAATTTTAGGAGTGAAAAACTCCAGGTCCAGTGGTGTACCCACTGCAACCACTAGGGCAACTATATTAGCATAGCTACAGCACACAAAGCTAGCATTTTTACAGGACAATGGCCAAAACTACCCAGTAGCATGCAAAACGTCTTGATGGACCTCCTAGATTTTAGGGAATTCACAAACATACATTAATGTTTATTCCAAATAGTGGTGGTTGAACCATACATTTCAACATTAAAGCTACTGAGAGGAAAATATATTTAGCTTTCTCTTAATGTTTGATCATCCCAAAACTGAATATGTTTGTGTTGGTGAAATTACCATAGTTGAGACCAGTCTGAACATTTGAATTTAACCCTTAGTAATGGGCTACTCTATGTAATGGGAAAAGCAGATAGAGGCCATCCCAGGGGGTCTGCCCCCCTTCCTGGAGTTCAGGATTTTACCCAGTTGCTTGTAGGCCATTAAGGACAAATGTTTTTTTTAAGTATAGATTTAAATTCCCACACATTACAAATCTGACATGGTCCTCAGACTATCCTTTCAATTTAGCCAACATCGTTCCTTAACTGAAGATTTAGATTTAGTGTCCAACTCATCTAATATTTTTTAGCTGTTTGTAAAAATGTGCTTATCATTATCTACACAGCAATTCAACATTATGGTGTAAATTAAGAAAACTCTTAAGAATGGCGATGTAGTCATTTTACCATCTTAGAATTTAATCTCCATTAACAAGTATCAGGCATCTATTTTAAAAAACACAAGTATTATCTCAGTTACTGTTGGTAAATACAAATAAGATAAACTATATTATTTAACCAGACTCAATACAGCATTTAAAATAAAACATCTAATTTTATTGTGGGAAGTAAACTTGCTTTAGCTGTATTTCCCTTTTTTAGGGCTATAACTATATTGGATTCAAAAATCAGTCCTAATGGGACACCGCGTGTCTCCTTAACGTTAGACTATCACAATGTGTATTCTTCATTCTACCATTTATACAATATGTAAGCAGAGCGAAAATACAATAACTTTGAAACCATGAGACTATTTTACCAGATTAGAAAATCGCTGTACCAATTTCAACTTCATCACTATGTTTCAGATGTACCAACGTGTGCTAGCAAAATGTAGATGTTACCATGCGGTGGGCCGGTTAAAGCCTACCCACATTGTCATTAGACCATTGAGGCCTAACTATTTTCAACATTATCATCAACGCAATAAATACGTTTGACTCCAAATTACATAGTGAACATGACAAAGCACAACACCCACATCAGAGCTGAATGCATTCACTGCATCGATATTGTGGAAGATGGAAAATGTTCACGATTTATTCAAATAAAGAACTTCTCAGTCGTTCGTATAACAATCGATTATTTCAAGTTTAATTACGCGGATCCACGGGAACAGCCATCCCAACATTACAAAAGATGAACAGGGTAATGCCATGACAGACAGTCTATTAGCGCATGATGTTACAGGCTCAATCTCTTCTCTACTTTCCTCGTCTCTCTACCCACTGTAATGTGGGGTACAAGCTGTTATATACTTTGAGGGCCGTGTTTACCTAGCAAAGCCAAAACAGTAACCCCCATGCCAACTGGTCAATGTAAACATTCCTGTGGTTACCAGAGCACAACCTACAGGGAGAAACTAAAGAGAGATGTTTCTGTAAATCTCATTATCTAGGCACATTCACTTCCAATGAAACGTACATTCATATTGTAGGTGTTAATGCTCAGATCTTACACCAGGCCAGTCTGAAGTTTGCCAGTGACCATCTGGATGATCAAGAGGAGGAATGGGAGGTCATGTGGTCTGATGAGGCAAAAATATAGTTTTTTGTTCTAAACTCCACTTGCCGTGTTTGGAGGAAGAAGGATGAGTACAACCCCAAGAACACCATCCCAACCGTGAAGCCTGGAGGTGGAAACATCATTCTTTGGGGATGCTTTTCTGAAAAGGGGACAGGATGGGGGCCATCCAATATCGCGAGATCTTGGCCAACAACCTTCTTCTGTCAGTAAGAGCATTGAAGATGGGTCATGGCTGGGTCTTCAAGCATGACAACAACCCGTAACACACAACCAGGGCAACTAAGGAGTGGCTCCGTAAGAAGCATCTCAAGGTCCTCAAGTGGCCTAGCCAGTCTCCAGACATGAACCCAATAGAAAATATTTGGAGGGAGCTGCAAGTCCGTATGGCCCAGCGACAACCCCGAAACCTGAAGAATCTTAACAAGGTCTGTATGGAGAAGTGGGCCAAAATCCCTGCTGCAGTGTGTGCAAACCTGGTCAAGAACTACTGGACACGTATGTTCTCTGTAATTGCAAACAAAGGTTTCTGTACCAAATTTAAGTTCTGCTTTTCTGATGTATCAAATAATTATGTCATGCAATAAAATGCATATTAATGATTTAAAAATTATACAATGTATTTTTGTTTTAGATTCCGTCTTCCCAGTTGAAGTGTACCTATAATATAAATTACAGACCTCTACATGCTTTGTAAGTAGGAAAACCTGCAAAATCAGCAATGTATCAAATACTTGTTCTGCCCACTGTATATTCTTGCGTGAAACGGTATTTGCGTTATAGAAACTGTAGTTAAGACAAAGGCATTATTGTTCCGTCTCCTGATAGCACTTCTAACATTCTTATACTGTGAACCTATTGTGGGGCAATTCATGCAGGTCCTTAAACAGCTCTGTATTGGTGGGATGAGTTTCTGTGCAAACTTCCATGCGAAATGCAAGAAAGGTGTCTAGTTTTTCGAAAGTAGGAGAACTGGACCCCCAATGTGTCCCTCGATAAATCTGGCAGGCTTGATGTCCACCAATTTTAGAAGCTGTTGGATGGAGAAGGGATTGGTTGTGTATATATTTATATTTTATATATTTTGTTGTAATCGACCTAGTAAAAGCATTTTACTAGGTCGAAGGGTTTGTTATGCAGATTTATTTTTCATAGCCAGATTTTGTTTTGTATTATTTGATGTACATCCGAGCTGAATGCATTCACTGCATCGATATTGTGGAAGATGGAAAATGTTCGCGATTTATTCAAATAAAGAACTTCTTAGTCGTTCGTATAACAGTTGATTATTTCAAGTTTAATTACTTGGATCCACGGGAACAGCCATTCCAACATTACAAAGATGAACAGGGTAATGCCATGACAGACTGCTTCGCATTTCATTATGGCTTTCTCCTCTTTATACCCCCCCCCCCGGTCAGCTCCTGCAAATATTATCTCTTATGCTATAACATACATACAAA
>JACXGJ010009614.1:0-23940 GCA_016801105.1 Esox niger | reverse complement strand
TGTGTGTGTGTGTGTGTGTGTGTGTGTGTGTGTGTGTGCGCGCGTGCGCGCGTGCGCGCTTGAGCGGGGGCAATAAGTTGCCTTTTCTCCGACTTCCACCTCCTCAATATTTAATTAACCTTGGCAGATGCAAGTGTATCCCATTCCCTTTTTTGGCACTTTAGTGTGTAATGATTTGCATTTGTAATCATTTATCTGGTCATTTGGTAAAGTAAATCCCGCCAGCAATTTGCTTTATGCTCCATTGTTCTCGGCTGCTGTATATTGCAGCTGCTGTCGAGCGTCCCGGCGCTGTGGCGTTAAAAGGATACAGCGTGAATTATTGCAGTGCTTCTGTGATTCATGTCCCCTGTTAAAATGTTAAGTAAGGGGAAATTAGACCGTGCTGAGTATGGTCTCAGTTCTTTCTCCAGCTGCAACCATCTGGTTTGCTCTATTTAGTTATTAATTTCAGTTTACACTTCATTTTAAAATTCAACTGCAATAATCATATTTGTTTTAATCCATCTGAACTCTGGACCAGCACATCCCTATGATCCACATGTCATTTTTCGGATTCAGTTTTCAATTGATTTTGTACAGTGTATCCTTGACTGCAACTCTCTGTGGTCATTTTTTTATATATGACAGCAATAGTTTGATGTCTGATATCTAAACTATGGTGGACAGTAGAAGTAGCAACAGATTCTCATGACAAGACCTCTGTGTTGCGGTGCTGACGTCAGTAGTGTGTCCAACCTACAGTAGTAAATATACATTTCCTCTACACAGGGCTCAGCCGCAGGTATTTAGACCTACCGTATTTGCCGATAACACCTACGTTTCTTTTTCTGTTTTCACCAGTCCATGTACATGGAGCCGGGCAAGAAAAGTGAATGCTTCTTGGTGACTGAATGATTTACTTACTGAATGCCATTGGTTATATAAAGCAATAGTTAGAGACACAGACTGTCACACAGTAGACCAGGTATTGAATCTGGCCAGGAACAAGAAAGATTTGCTGAGGATAAGCTGGCCACAAGCATCAGAAGATACATTAAACCAAGCAAAAAATAAAGCTGCTTTGACTGAACTGTCCGCGGAGGCAGGAAATTCACCACAAATGCGTTCCTGTTTACAGGCCTTTGAATGTCCACTGCTTACTGTTTGAAACCACCGATGGCAATAAACCAAGCCAGAACTAATATAGCTTGGAAATAAGATTGTATTGAATAAATAGTTGCTCAAGCCCACTACCTGTCTCACCACAGGCACTCCTACCCGTTAGCTGGCTGAGATAGGCTTGCCTAGTTGTTCTCTCTTGTTTACATTTGAGTCATTAAGCCGATGCTGTCATCCAGTGCGTCCATTTGACTATACTTTTTCCTAATTGACAGTGTCATTGCTAATGTTAAGTCAATAAAAAATAGATATACATCAACACTGGGAATGGTTACACAGTAAGATGAATAACAGAAAATGAATAACAGAAAATACACAGTTCCAATAACTTGAAAGTGTACAGCATATATCCAATATGCATCTTTGTAAATAGACATACGGAGGTGCTTCACACACATGCAAAAGCACATGCATGCACCCGACGCACACACACAGCTGCAGGCACACCCACACACACACACGCACACACACATGCACACAAACTAACGCAAGGCCTGGACCTTTTCTTCACCCATCTGCCTTGGAAATGCATAATTAACACAGCCAGTGTCGCTGTTGAAGTGAAATAGGGTATCAAGGCCTGCCTGTCTCTATGCTGCTCTGTCCTCCATGAACCCACTGCTTCTACCGGGACGATGGCAGCAGACCAGGGTTCAAACAGTGTTTGCTTTTCTTTCATGTATCTTATAGGCATTTGATTAGGAGCATCCCATGATGCAATGGAACCGACAGAATAGTGTAGCTCAAACACTGGAGTCTTCAATCTAGGCATTTGCGAGAATCAAACTCGGTCTGCGAGGATTATTTCAATGAATGGTTTTCTGAAGAATCCCCTTAGGAATGCTCCAACCAGGATTTCACAAAAGAAACAAAGGCAAAAAGTATTGAAAGTTTTTAGATCTTCAGTGTATCCCAGAAATCCAATCCTATTTTAACCCAGGTGTGGAGGAAAGGGTTGGAATAAGGCTTGGAGAGGCTGAACACAAAGCCAGGCCTCCACAGGCAGGGATTTAGGGATGTAAGACTCAGACAGTATCTTTATTAGTTCTACTAGCACGATTAATCATCATTAACACTAGGCTTCAGGAAGCTGGCTCAACCAGTAAAGCCACGATCCTCAGGGTTAGTGAGTCTCATCTCCCTGAAATACATGTCTCAGGACCGTTCACTAGGTTGGTCAGGGACTAATTCCCACAGGTCTCCAGCGCTGG
This sequence comes from Esox niger, assembly GCA_016801105.1. Classification (NCBI taxonomy): domain Eukaryota; kingdom Metazoa; phylum Chordata; class Actinopteri; order Esociformes; family Esocidae; genus Esox; species Esox niger. The sequence goes on along the minus strand of JACXGJ010009614.1, from coordinate 21,568 downwards.
TGAAAAATAATAGGCATGTAAACAGATCACTGGACGCCATGAAAGACAAACAAACATGAAAAAAAAGAATAATAATAATTTTTCACCAGAGGTTGGTGAACTGTCCCGACAAATAAATTTGGGGTAAACTGCTTTCATTTGCATTCATACCCCTTATAGACACACACACGCACACATACACACGCTATACCAACCCATCATTAGTCCAGCCCTTCAATAGGTCTTTCAGTCACCTCACTCAGTCAGTCCGTTAGTCAGATAGTCAGTCATTCAGTCAGTCACTCAATCAGTAAATCAGTCAGTCATTCAGTCAGTAAGCCAGTCAGTCAGGAATTCAGCCCTCTGTCATACAGTCAAAATAACCTCCTTTTGATTTCTGTTGTGGCTGTGTTTTGGCTGTGTCTATACAGGTGGAGTGGCTGTGTCTATACAGGTGGAGTGGCTGTGTCTATACAGGTGGAGTGGCTGTGTCTATACAGGTGGAGTGGCTGTGTCTATACAGGTGGAGTGGCTGTGTCTATACAGGTGAAGTGGCTGTGTCTATACAGGTGGAGTGGCTGTGTCTATACAGGTGGAGTGGCTTTGTCTATACAGGTGGAGTGGCTGTGTATATACAGGTGGAGTGGCTGTGTCTATACAGGTGGAGTGGCTGTGTCTATACAGGTGGAGTGGCTGTGTCTATACAGGTGGAGTGGCTTTGTCTATACAGGTGGAGTGGCTATGTGTTGGCTGTGTCTATACAGATGCTATGTCTTCATTTGACCAGGGTTTGCTGGAATGCTTTTTCAGGTATGTGGTTGCTGGAATGCTTTTGCACAGCTGGGAAATGCCAAACTAATTTCCACTTTAAAATGTCAGACTTGATTGGCCCTAATGATGTCTTAACATCTACAAAATTGTACATGATGTAAAATCCATTTATATCATGTATATTTTTCTCTTCACATTTAGTCTTGCTGCAAGATGATTTTCTACGAACTTATGTAAATTTAGGATACAGCATCTGTATCTTTTCATATGATGCACAGAAACCTACTAATCTGTTCCCTCTGTGTTAAATGGCATGCTAAGTCACTCTTTCTACACCCAGTACATAAATAAACACATTCTTCTAGTTTTTTCTTGGGGATGACTCAATAGAATTTTGTAAAGGCTAACGTCTTTTAAAGCTAAAATATAAGAACATTATATCTCCAAATCAAAAGAAAGGATTGCATATCAGGGAATATAGATACATGCATGTGTAAGCGGTTAGCATATCACAGATGTCATGTACACAAAAGTCTGTTATAGTCTCCAAAGCCTCCGCCAAGTTTTTTCCCTTTTTCCTTTGTTCATTGTGCCTCAGTCCTAAATGTTCAGCAGCAATCTTTAGATATGTCACACAGCAACAATTCATCCCGAGTAATCCTGCTCAGGCCTTTGTGTTGCTCTGGTAATCTGTTCCATAGAAAAAAATCACAGTGCCCATAAATCTGTACTATTTAATTTTTAATCGTTATTCTTCTGGTACCTTCCAATCAGTCAAGAGGGAAGGCGGGTGGGAGGGAGGGAGAATAGATGGATGAGGAGACGGATCAGAGAAAGATTGTGGAAACTGTATGGATGGCAAATAGTAGGATGGAGGTGTACAGGATGGATGGAAGGACAAACAGACGGATGGAGTAAATGATCAGAGGGAGGGATGGGAAGTAGCCCAGTTAAAGTCTAATTCAGGTTTACTCAAGTGCATTAATAATGGGAGGATGAGGAGAATGCAGCATTGTGATAAAGACTAGAGGTAATTAGAGCACGGCCATTTATTTCTCCTTCAGCTTTCACATTCATCATCCTGGCAGAGGAGTGCCGAGAGAGGAGGAGATAAGACAAACACGGGGAGAGGTGAAGAAAGGGAAGAAAAGAGGAGGAACAAAAAGAAAGGAGCAAGATGTGGAAGAGAAGCAAAGACCACTGAGAGGATAGAAAGGAGTGGCAAAAAGAGGAGAAACAAGAAAGGATCATGAAGGAAAGGAGAAGCAGAGAAATGTGAGAGGAACGAATCGAAGGAAACATGTCTGACAAACAGACAGTCACATTGGGGCCCTGAAATTGTTCAGATGAGATATTTCGAACAATGCATAACAGTGGGTCTAAACAGTCATGGCAAACTTTTAAAACTCCAAAATCCAATTTCTTGGCGCCTGGTTTCGGTTTTCTGTTGGGAAGACAGTGTAGGCTGTTTTGGTCTGGTTCTACGGCGCTGCCTCGGCGTCTGCTGGGGTAAGACTAGTCAGTGGGGAAGAGCGGAAAATAGGTCTGATGGGCGTGGAGGATCATCTAAGAGTTTCTCCTCTCTGCTCTGCTGGGAGACCGTTGCTGCTGAGAAGAAATTACACATCAGAGGAGATCATTAACAAGATGGGGCCCGGGGAACAGGGGGAACGGAGGAGGAATGGAACAGTCATTTCTATCTCTCGCTCCGTGATTTTCTGAGTTCCAAATGACACCCCGCCCTCTACATGATGCACTGTCTTTGACTAAGTTCAGTGCTGCATGACTCCAGTCTAAAGCAGCACACTAGATCAGAAATGGGGGTCCATTTGTAACACAGAATCTCACTCTCTCTCCATGGCTCCCCAGCCTATAAACTATAAATGGAAATCCAATATAGTGTTGGGTTGGCACTATGATTTGATTATTAGTAAAGGGCAGGCTGTGACACCGTATAATATATTGAGAAAATATGAGCCAGATTACTGGTAAATGTAATGAATCAATGAGCATGAATGCTGAAGGAATGTATGAATGAATAACTGTGATGAAGTATTCTTGCTGGATTTAGAAGTAAAAGTATATGTTTTTTAATGTTACTATCAATTCTCATTGGAGGTCTTTTACATCTGATATTTATGGATAATTGTGATTTAGCAGTTATTTTTACATCAGTTTGCTCCTATCCAAACCCGTGCTGTAAAACTAAATGGGCTAAACTAAACCTGAAGATTTTGGAAATAAATTATACGATCACATTGTGAGCAAACCTCCCTAAAGCTTTGCACTGTTGTTCACTTCCCTAAAGTTGTTACGTGCTACTTGTCTCATTTCCGTCTTCGCGTTAACATTGTTAACATGGATCCCATGTGCTTCTTCCTCAGTTTTAATGGATGACAGTAGGAGAGAGGAAAACAAACAGAGGTTGCATTCCAAACGGCGTCCTCTTCCTTATACAGCTCTACTCGTCAAATGTCAAAGTGGTGAGCTACAGATGGAATAGGGTGCCGGTTGGGATCCGGACAGGGCCTGGTGTCGACAAGCAGCAATAGATTGGACTTGCATAAGGAGCATTGATTTATTCCCCTCTCTTCCTTGTTGTGTCTCAGCCTGAGATTCACCAGACGACACTATCCATGTTCCCACAATGAGGACAAACGGCAAATAGTTATCCCAAATGCACTAATGAAGGCACTTATGATGCGCCAGGCAGCCAGTGAGATAGCTGGAAATTCTTCTGCTATGAATAATTGATGTCCTAAAAATGGCAGAAAACAATGTTCATTTGATATGAACTAAATTACCTTTCACAAACAAAGGGAGGCTGTGAGCCAATTGATGCATGGCATATCATGACGTGAAAGGGGACTTTTGTATTTGGATTACCATGACATTCACAGGACATTGTCTAAGACATCATAAGACATTATCTGACACTGTCTTAGACTTTTTTTAATTCCAGATTGATGTGAACACTTGATGTTCATAAAAAAAGTTCCCGAGTCAAACAAGTACTGTTTACTTGTACTGTAATTTTTTGGGGACAAATGTCTGGGACTAGTCTACTTCAGGACATTTTCCACACTGTTTTGTATAGAAATACCCAGGTGGTTTACAGGACATCAGAGACAGATATACAGGACTTACTGACCTGGGTCTCTGAAACATACAATGAAAAACAAAAAATAAATGTGACGGACAGTTTATCAAGTAACCTTCATAAAATCTGAAAACTTTTGTCAAGTAAGCTCATTATAGATTCAGTTACCTAAAGATTAGACTATCGCACATTTATTGAGTTACTAAGAACAGGTATTTTTTGTCACTCTGGAGTGACACATAAAAACACTTCTGATTTCCATCCTGGTTTTTAACAGGGACTAATTCAGACCTGTCAAGTAAAAGTGTTTGGCCATCCAGGACCAGAGTCATATTCTGTGCCTTCAGAAACTACTTAGACCCCTTCGCTTTCTTGACATTTTGTAGCAATGAAAAACAGATAGACGATAAAAAAACATAGATGTCAGAGATGTACGTTTTCCGACCCTTTGCCTTGACACTCCAAATGGATCCCAGCTGCATCCTGTGTCCTTGGAGCATTGTTGCCTTGTCATTCGAAAAGGATCGTGAGAGTCCATCTGAAGCAAATTCAATTGATTGGACATGATTTTGAAAAGCATACGACTGCTGAGAGCATGAGGAAAAAGATGATGTGGTCTGATGAGACCAGAATGTAGCGATTAAGCCTAAATGCCAAGTGCTACATCTGGCAAAAACAAGGCACCGCTCATCACCTGGCTAATACATACCTACAGGGAAGCATGGTGGCGGGAGCGTCATGCTGTTCTCAGACTTCTCACCGACAGGGACTGGTCAGGATTGTACAGAGCAAAATACAGAGATCGTTGAAGAACACCTGCTGCAGAATTCCTATGACCTCAGACTGAGACGACGATTCAGCTTTCAGCAGGTCAACGACCTACAGCGAGGGAAAAAAGTATTTGATCCCCTGCTGATGTTGTACGTTTGCCTACTGACAAAGAAATAATAAGTCAAAAATTTTAATGGTAGGTTTATTTGAACAGTGAGAGACAGAAAAAATCCTGAAAACCACATGTCAAAAAAGTTATAAATTAGCATTTTAATGAGGGAAATAAGTATCTGACCCCTCTGCAAAACATGACTTAGTACTTGGTGGCAAAACCCTTGTTGGCATCACAGAGGTCAGACATTAATTGTAGTTGGCTACCAGGTTTGTATACATCTCAGGAGGGATTTTATCCCACTCCTCTTTGCAGATCTTCTTCAAGTCATTAAGGTTTCGAGGCTGTTGTTTGGCAACTCAACCCTTTAGCTCCCTACACAGATTTTCTATGGGAATAAGGTCTGGAAACTGGCTAGACCACTGCAGGACCTTAATGTGCTTCTTTTGAGCCACTCCTTTGTTGCCTTGGTCATGTGTTTTGGGTAATTGTCATGCTGGAATACCCGTCCACGACCCATTTCCAATGCCCTGGCTGAGGGAAGAAGGTAATCCCCCAAGATTTGACGGTACTTGGCCCTGTCCCTCGTCCCCTTGATGCGGTGTAGTTGTCCTGTCCCCTGAGCAGAAAAACATCCCCAAAGCATGTTTCCACCTCCATGTCTGACAGTGGGGATGATGTTCTTCGGGGCCAAAGGCAGCATTCTCCTTCTCCAAACATGACTTGAGCAGGGGGGCCTTGCGGGCGCGACAGGATTTCAGTCCTTCACGTCGTAGTGTGTTACACCTTACTTTCTTCGTGACTATAGTTCCTTGAGATAATTGACAATCAATAAATCAAATTTATTTTATAAAGCCCTTTTTCCATCAGCAGTTGTCACAAAGTGCTTTTACAAACCACCCGGCCATAAACCCCAAAAAGCAAACAACAGTAGTGTTGAACTTCAGTGGCTAGGAAAAACCTGAGGAAGAAACCTAGAGAGAAGAAACCTAGAGAGGAACTAGGCTCAGAGGGGTGATCAGTCCTCTTCTGGCTGTGCCGGGTGAACACATTAAGAGTCCAAATTGTAGTAATGAATCGATGCATGTGGGCTGAGCCCCGGAGGCATGACCAGATGGACAAGGACAGCGACAGATGGGGGGAGGGGGACAGCAGAATGGCAGCTGAAATCATCAGGTAATGTCTTGATCTGCAACACAACCAGGAAGACTTTGTACAGGGACCGCAACAAGTCAAGCCTGGTATTCCGCAGGTATGGGCCAAGACCTCATGTCCTCCTAAGTTTCAAACTTTAATTGGCAAATCATTCCACAGTAGTGGAGCTCTATGAGAAATTACTCTGCCTCCGGCTGTTTGTTTAGAAATATTAGGTACAATTAAAAAGCCTGCATCTTGCGATCTAAGGTTACATGCAGGTATGTATTGCTGGATCATTTTAGTGAGATAAGCAGGAGCAAGTCCATATATTAATTTACAGGTTAACAATAAAACCTTAAAATCAGCCCTAACCCTAACAGGCAGCCAGTGTAAAGAGGCTAGTACTGACAAGATCCTCCTATGTTGTTCTGGGATGACTCCTCACTTTTCTCATGATCATTGCAACTCCACAAGGTGAGATCTTGCATGGAGCCCCAGACCGACGGAGATTCACAGTTCTTTCCTGTTTCTTCCATTTGTGAATAACTGTACCAACAGTTGTCATTCCAGCCTTGTGTAGGTCTGTAATCCAGTCCCTGACATCCTTGGACAGCTCTTCAGGCTTGGCCATGGTGGAGAGTTTGGAATCTGATTGATTGATTGCTTCTGTGGACAGGTGTCTTTCATACAGGTAACAAGCTGAGATTAGGAGAACTCCCTTTAAGAGAGTGCTCCTAATCTCAGCTTGTTACCTGTATAAAAGCCACCTGGGAGACAGAAATCTTCCTCATTGAGAGGGGATCAAATACTTATTTCCTTCATTAAAATGCTAATCAATTTCTAACATTTCTAACATGTGTTTTTCTGGACTTTGTTTTGTTATTCTGTCTCTCATTGTTCAAATAAACCTACCATTAAAATGATAGTCTGATCATTTCTTTGTCACTGGGCAAATGTACAAAATCAAATACTTTTACCCCCCACTGTATAGCACACTGCCATTAGAGGGGTTAGGGACAGGTCCGTAAAGGTCCATGAGTGCCATTAAACATATTTTCATAAACATATTTTTTGAGCGTCTTTTCATAAACATCTTCTTGGCAACGAATGTATGAAAATCTGTTTTCATTTCATCATTACAAGGATTTTATTTATAGATAGATGACGTCTAGAACTCCACATGGTGTGGAGAAAGTGAAGGTGTCTGAATACGTATCTGAAGGCCCTCTACAAGGCTCTGTCATGGAGTCAAATCAATACATTCTGATTGTACGTGAGCCAACATCCAGTGGAACTACTCAGACTGTAAACATTGAAACTGATTTTCACTGGGCTGCTGCTCATTAACACTCAAGGTTCTGTTAGCGGCACCTTTACCTGTGGGGCCGAGGACACACCAGAGTATGACACTTTCAGGGGTGATAAGAACTGCGGAAATTAGACGGGTTAAAATGGCCTTCCATTCCTCACAGATGGTTAGAGGAAAACATGAGATCTTCCTGTTTGTTGACTCCAGGTGATTAGAGACTATAATAGTTGCCCGTGTTTGAATATGTGAACATTCCACTCAAATAAATAAAGTTTTACATGACAAGGAGTAAGAAGGAGTATACTTGATTTTAATCACCTACACAGCCGAGGACATATCTTGTTATTTCCTATCCATCCTTGATTTACTTTAAAACTCATTAATTGTAGCGGAGTAGGCCTTATGAGGGGCATGTTTTAGCGAAAAATGCCCCTAAAACCTCTCCTATTTCCACTAAATGTATAAGACGGTGTAATGATTAAGGTCTAATATGTTCTCTGGGTCTATTATTGAGGTAATCAGAATGATATAACATTTCAAAATGCCCCCTTTTCAATTAAAGAAAGCACAACAGCAGTGAACTATGAAGACATTTAGCTCTCACTAGAAAGAGATTTCAGCAGCATGCATCACGGTTAGTGGCCATAAAAAGCCTGCCCTCCCACATTAGTAGCCCTGGTCACGTTCAGGTTGAAATAAAATTTCCCTCTGCAATTTGCGGAGATGAATGAGCGGCTGAGTGGTTCCGCAAGGTTAATTAGCAAAAGGAATGGATCCTGGTTTTAATTCTACCGAGATGCTTAATTAAACCTCTTCACAAAGTGCAAATGTCAATATAGTGTCTTCGCTACAAATCTTTCTGGACTCCTTTTTCCCACACACAATTTGAGGTGCTGCTGCTTGTTTATCAAGTAGCTTAATCATTATCGCCCAAGATAGCATTAATATAAAACGTGAGACATTCTGAAATCTTTTCTATTAAGCACAAAATAATTATCCAAAATCCAATTATTGCCTAAAGGTAAAATCCAATCCTTATGACTTGAAAGCTGGTATCTGCTATACCAAGGTAGAATTAGATTATATTGAGTACTTTGAGTCAAAAGCTTGTGAGTGTTGGTGCTGAAAATTGGAGTTGGGCCCTGAGTGCCCAGAAAAACTCTAGGGACAAAATTACATTTGACTTTGAAACGCTTGTACACCAAGAAACGTAACATATTTAAAAAATATATATTGATCCTTTGGTCATTTGCTGGTCTAAAACAAAAAAAGCTAAATAGTTTGCTCATCAACATACCATGATCTGAACATGAATAAGCATCTGATTTGTTTACTTTTGGAGAAATTTGGAAGTGTCTTTCATATCATAAATGAAAAATAATTGTACAGTGGGGAGGTATTTATTAATTGCAGTTAGGTCAGGAAATAATTGGACACTGACACACGTTTTATTATTTTGGCTGTTTACCAAAATATCCAGTTACAGTTAAATATTGTATATGGGCTTAAAGTGCATGTAATGGTGTTCACATCCCAATTGGAGGAAGGGTTTAGGAATTACAGCTCTTGTAATGCAAGTTCTGGTGCTACCAGAGGAATAACCTCTGTGTAAATGTAACATTCTGCTGATGATGAATCTGACTGTTTTGATTCTATTGCATTATTTCTAGGTTCACTGTAAAGCACATTGAATTGCTTCTATGTATGAATTGTGCTAAATAAATAAACTTGCTTGCTTGCTTTAATATGTAGCCCCCTTTTTCTCAAGGGACCAAAAGTAATTGTCCAATTGCCTCAAAAGCTGTTTCATGGACAGGTGTGGGCTATTCCTTCATTATTTCTTCATCAGTTTAGCAGATGAAAGGTCTGGATTTGATTTCAGGTGTGGCATTCGCATTTGGAAGCTGTTGCTGTGAACCCACAATATGCGGTCAAATTAGCTCTCAATGCAAGCGAAACAGGCCATCCTTAGGCTGCAAAAAATTTTTTCCATCAGAGAGATAGCAGGAACATTAGGAGTGGCCACATCAACAGTTTGGTACATTCTGAGAAAAAAAGCACGCACTGAAATTCCCTTCACAACATCCAGCCAAGTTAAAAACACTCACCGGTTGGTAGGCACAGGGGTGGATCTTAAGGTATTTGATCCCCTGCTGATGTTTTACTTTTGCCCACTGACAAAGAAAGGACCAGTCTATAACTTCAATGGTAGGTTTATTAACAATGAGACGCAGAATCACAACAAAAAAATCCTGAAAAACACATGTCAACACCTGGCAGACTGATTACGAGCTTCATAATAAAAAGGCAGATGACTCATAATCTTCAGTCACCGCATTTAAAACTCCCTCTAATATATCGGCAAAACTTCACTTGCAAGACCGACTAGTGGCTCTAAAATTTGTTAAATTTCCTGCCCTGGGTAGGCACAGCATTATCCAAGTCTACCAATGAGCACAAATACATTAGGTGCAAACCATTCATAAGTCACAAGAATAGAAAGACCAGATTTGACTTTGCCAAAAAACATAAAAAAACAGCCCAGTTCTGCCCAGAATGGCCCATGATGGAGGCAGTGTAATGGCATGGGCATGCATGGCTTCCAATGGCACTGGGTCACTAGTGTTTATTAATAATGTGACAGAAGACAGAAGCAGCCGGATGAATTCTGAAGTCTATAGGGTAATATTGTCTACTCAGATTCAGCCAAATTCAGCAAAGTTGATTGGATGGTGCATCAGTTTAGATGGACAATGTCCCAAAACATATAGCAAAAGAAACCCAGGAGTTTAAGGCAAAGAAGTGGAATATTCGGCAGTGGTTAAGTCAAGGACCTGATCTCAACCCGATCGAGCATTCATTTCCCTTCCTTAAGACAAAAATTAAATCAGAAAAACTCAAGAAAAAACAACAAATGAAGACTGCTGCATTAACGGCCTGGCAAAGCATCAAAAAGGAGGAAACTCAACATTTGGTGATGTCCATGCATTCCAGACTTCAAACAGTCATTGCCTGCAAAGGATTCTCTGCAACTATCTAAAATTAACATTTTATTTATTATTGTGTTAATTTGTCCAATTACATTTGAGCCTCTAAAAAAGGGTGCTGATTATGAAAATTACTGGACTTCCTAAACATTTCATATGATATTTTTGTTCAACCCCTTGAATTAAGGTGAAAGTCACTTCAGTTGCTTCTGGGTTGTTTCGATTCCAATCCATTTAGGCACCGTATAGAGCCAAAGTTCTGAAAATTGTGTCAGTGTCCAAATATTTCCAGACATAACGTTATACAATTATTTCTCTGAGAAATAATCACAAGCGACGATTATTGCCATTAAAACCGACAAACATTATTGCTTTTCTAGCTGTATCCATGGTGTTGAAAACGGAGGGTTTTGGAAGATACAGGGCATTTTTTCCCCTTCATTTTAAATTAGGTATAAGAAATGGATAATTTATTGTCCACTAGATGACACAAAACTGGTTTGACATTTTTCTTCAACTTGCATATAGTAATACCGTCTTGTGATGTAGTCAAGGCTAGGACACACATTTTACCAGCATATTAAAATGCAATGCACAACATCAATTTGTGTTTTGGTCTTTTAGCTACCGTGCAGAGCTACAATGGGAGCCTCAATAGAACGTGTGCACAGACGAAGATACTGTATGTGATTATACGGCAGCAAAGTCATGGATATTGCTCATCTCAGAATCTTCTGTGCCAATCGTGACATCTTAATTCACTCAAAGGTGCACTCAGCAAAATTGTGTAAAAGCAGCACAAAGCGCTTCATAGCATTCAGAGCTGTGTTGTTTACAGACATATCAAATGTTTACCAAGGAAAAATAAATATGCATTACCAATCTTGATTGAGAATATGTTGGGTTGAAAATAAATATGTTCAAATTATTTTTGCACATTGTGTTTCTTTGTTATTGTGGTGGTAATGATTTTGCTGTGGCGCAGAACCACAGCTAAATCAATGCACTGAAATACTGGCATGCTCAATCACCCCTATTACTTGTATAGATTTTTGCAAGCGATGGTTTACTGACAGCATATAGTGCCTATTTCAAGAAAACTGACTCAGGAATTATTGTTTCTCTTGGCCCACTGACAATTTGTGAGACAATGTGGAACACCATCTTACATCAAGTTGTAAAAGAGTGCCCTTTTCCTTTAATGTTAGATCAACCTTACCTCCAAGGTACTTTACTTGAAAGGTAATCACAGTCAATACATTTATTACTGATTATACATTTGATGTAATTGGCCTGACTGGAACCTGGCTTAATCCTGATGAATTTGTTGCTCAGATGAGTCCTTCTGGTCACAGTAGGGCCCCAATTGGGTGAGGGTCATTTCCTTCTCCCTTCATTGCAGTTTTTTGGTCATGATTGAGTAAGTAAATGAAAATGTATCTAACGTCTATGGAAATTAATGTCTGTTACGTGTGTTCCATAAAGCTGAACAAAAATGACAGCATTTATGTGTTTTGAGTTTCTATTGATGAAATGTATGCAGCATACTCCATCACTTACCTCAGCTTCTGTCAACAGGCCTCCTGGGCAGTATATCCAGCAGTCAGTTCCCTGAATTCAGACCCTGTAGCCATGGCAGACATGATCCTTCACTGACCTCAGTATTCCCATGGAGAAATCCAACTTATCAAATGGCTTCTGGAGCTGTTTTGAAAGAGGCATAGATATTGTGGATCTAACCAAGGATCTGAACATAACCTAGCATACGTTTTAAAAGCCAAGTTAAACTGAGACTGCCCGGGACTTCCAGATTCTTGAATCCAGACAGTGTTCTCTATTATGAAAAAATATATGCTTAGCATTTTTGCTGTTTTGCCTCAACTCATGCCTTCATGATGACAATAAAATGAACAATAAAGTGGTAAATTAAATGGGTACACATACTGGTTCATAAAAAGTGATCGCTCCTACAAAAGGTGCATCACATGGCTCTGAGTTGATATATAAAGAAAGCAGTCAGGCATCAAGGCATTCAGTAGCGATTGGTTGAAAATGCATTCCTGGGCTTTTCAGAAAAAATAGTTTATGGTTGACAGAGAATGGTCAGACAAACAAAAAACATCCAGGCAGAGGGAGTCCTTGGGAGGAAAAAACTATAAGAAGGGTTGAAGGAGAATTGCAAGAATTATTCCAGTTGATAGGCAGGCCACAGAGAGGCGAATTACTGCAGTACCACAGACACAGAAATCTGCACAATTACCAAGTCCCAACACATCCACACTGGATAAATGAGCAGTGAAAAACTCTGACAAAGTAGAATTCATGCCCTGAAGAATTCACACAGTTCTGTGTTAAGGAGACTAACCTGGTGATAGATGTATGTACCTAAGAAAGTGTATTGGACCAAGGCTCTGTCCATGTTCTTCTTGACTTAAGTGGTCTCTTTGAAACCGATGATCACCAGAATCTTTTGGAAGGATTAGAACCACAGAGCCTGGCCATCGCATCCAAGCTCTCGCCTACTGTAGAACTATTAAAATGCTTATGTTCAGTTGTACAATTTATCCGAAAAGGTTGTACTTTGAAAAACAGACAAAACAGACATTTTTTTGTTCTAGATTCCAATAAATGATCTGTGGTTGGACCTGACAATAATTCTCAATTAGACTTTACAATCATTAAGAATTAAGACTGCCTGGTTCATGATTTCTCTTTTTACAGACATGCTTAAATTAATATTTTCTTTACTTAATAATAATAATCTGTATATTTTTTATAATAACTCCCGACTCATCTTTGTAACACTAAATATAAAAAAGGTAATGCAGTTTTCTGGTTTAGGTAGTTTGTATTTGTAACTTTAAAATAATAAATTTGAAAGCATTTTAATAGGCATGCCAAATTTGAGAAAATCTAAATGTGACTTTAGAGATTGGAAAATTCATTCATCATCAACCGCTGATCCTGCGTACAGGGTCACGGGGGGCTGAAGCCAATCCCAGCCGACATCGGGCAAAAGGCGGGGTACACCCAGGACAGGCCGCCAGTCCATCACAGGGCCACACATAGACAAACAACCAGTCACACACACATCCACACCTAAGGACAATGTAGGGTCACCAATTAAACTAGTCTGCATGACCTTTGGACGGTGGGAGGAAGCCGGAGCACCCGGAAAGAACCCATGCAGACACGGGGAGAGCATGCAAACTCCACACAGAAAGGCCAGGGTAACTGGGGCTTGAACCCACGACATTCTTGCGGTGAGGCAACAGTGCTAACCACTGCGCCGCCAGATCGGAAAATACGATTATGTATTACCCAAAACAATGCACGGAATGCTGGTTTATCTTTTGATACCATGTCCAAGACTAGTAGGGCTGTTTGCACTGTTAACTATCTGCTTCTGTCCTAGGGGAACTTTTCTTTTCCAGGCTGTTTGAGTTTTGCTTATGGCTCGAGAGCATAGTAGTTCCCCCTAACTTTAGATCACGGTGAGTTTGATGTCTGGAAGACAATAAAGAAATCTATGCTTTCTTTCCATAGTTCTGGCTATATACCTGTCTGTCTGACTGCCTCTTTCTCCCTCTCTTTTTCTTTTGTTAGCATAAAGAGGTAGCTCTTGTCAACATAACATATCCGAATACTGAAAAATTATAAAATGTTCCTAACACAGACCACAATTCTCAACAGGTACTGCACAATAAAATTGCTTTGGGACCCAACTAAATTATTTGAGACCCAACTAGAGACTGTTGTCCTGTGCTTGTCTTATTTGGAGTTGAACCTGACTGCTGACTCCTCAAGTTGTTTTATTTAGAGTCAAACCTGCAGACGGGTACAGAAGCACTTCTGTCATCTCTCCTCTGGACTTACTAAGTCCAGAGGTTTCACATCATGTCAGCTGTGCCATTTGAAGGGAAGGATTGAAAGATAAGGACTGACCATAAGGCAGGTTGGGCGTATGCCAGGTGGAATGGTACTGAGCGTCTATTAAGAGTCTGACTGGGTGTTAGAAGGGGTTTACGGTTGCAGACAGCTCAACCCCACTTGCCCCCTCAGGCTCAGAGATCTCGACAACAGCTAAATCTACACACAGCAAGGCAGACTCTTTGGGGTTGTGGTGGTGTTCACTTTTTTTTCTAGGTCATCATTAATTAACAAGGTAAGTCAGTTCAGAACCAATTCTCCTGTTCATAGACTATGTCGCAAAATGACCAGATGACACACAGGACGACATGAATAATGCAGAAACAAAATACAAATAAACAAGCAATATTCAGCAGCTGTACTGTTCCGATAGCAGCTTGTTGATTAAATTTTTGAGGTATCATTAGCGTCAAGTTTAATGGTCTTTTGCAGTTCACTCCAGCACTTGGCAGTGGCATTTACCAAATTAATGTAGGCACAAAAACGACAACCTGTTTCTCTGAATTGCCATATAAAAGCCTAACATTGTATTACTGTCACTATTGTGTACGTTCTTTTAGGCTAGTCCTGACAATAGAATAGGTTTTTCCATTACACATGATTCATAATGGGCTGCTTTGGATTGTGTGAACAATATCACCAGTAACTGTATGATGGCGGAAATGCTGTGTAATATCCCCAACAGAACAACAACAGCTCTCGTTCTTAATGGCACAGCTAGCTACTCATTTGAAAACTGTCCTTTGGGTCATGTAAGTCCAATTACCTGGCACACTTTGAAGAAGTTTTTGGCCAATCGGAGACAGCAGGCCTCTCATCATAAACCTTGGATTAAGTCATTGTCATGCGAACTTTGTATTGAGAGCCTCTTTCATCCTCTTTGGTAACTGGACCCCCATGGGAATCAAACCACCATGGTGTTGTAAGCGCCATGCTTCACAAACTCTTTCAATTACTACTGTGATTATGCATAAGTGTGACGGATACAGATAGCCCGTGTGTGTGTTTTTGGTCAAACTTTACTCATGGGGACCAAATGTCCCCAACTCTAAATTTATTTTAGAGTTAGAATTTGAGTTTCTTTAAGGTCCAGGCATTGTTGGTTACGTTTAGGGTTAAAGTTAGGCATTACACTTAGGTAAAGTTTAGGCATAAATGTTACATTATTGAGGTTAGGGTTAGGGTTAAATTAGGATTAGGTTAAGGTTAGGGTTAGGGTCAGGGTTAGGGTAAGGGTAAAGGTCAGGGTTAGGGTTAGGGTTAAGATTAGGGCAAGGGAGCATGGAATTTCTATTTTCTGGTCGCCATGAGGTTAGCTATACAAACTTGTGTGTGTGTGTGTGTGTGTGTGTGTGTGTGTGTGTGTGTGTATTTGGGTTTTTCCTGTTCTTCTGCCCTAATCACAGGTGACCCATATGTTCCTGATTGTTGATTGTTGGTGTGTCTCACCTGTCGGTCATCAGTTGGTATGCTGATTTCTGAGGTGGACCAATCCATGGACACTCCTGATTGCACCACCTGTTCCTGTTTTTCATTGCCCAATCAAATCAAACATACCCTTGTTTTGAAACCCAGTCAGTTGTGTTTCTCCCCTGGAGGAGATTTCTGCATTTTTACACATTTAGAGACACAGACCTTTTGACGCGCAGACCTTTTGACGCGCAGACCTTTTGACGCGCAGACCTTTTGACGCGCAGACCTTTTGACGCGCAGAGCTTTTGACGCTCAGACCTTTTGATGCAGAACTTTTACTAGACAGGCCACATTAATTCCTTTATTCCTTCATACAGCACAGTTTAGTCATTGCCCATACATCTAATTTTGTCCTGTTTAATGTTAGTATGTGTTACTGTGGTGCCTTGTTTGCTGTCATCTGGTCACTTGTTTGCTGTTGTCTAGTCCCTGTTTAATCTATGCTGATTGTTTGTGCATGGGAAAAGTGGATTTAGCAAGTCTCCCTTGGGCATTCACAACTCGTAAGAATACTTTTCTAAAAAACACTTGTTAGAACTGAATGAACCACCCACAGTATTTTCGTATAGTTAGTAGTGAGCTAAGCGGTTCTTGCGGCAGTCAAGATCAGTTTAGGGTGTTTTATTATTTATTTTTTCCTTGGGTCCAGCTCAGCCTCTTTTCCCAAACGATTTACTGCGGGTTTATAATAAACATTTTGTTTTCGATGGTAGCTTTGATTGCCTGCAGATTTGGTTCACACTGTTCCTTTTTACTGTTATAATTCACATGATTCACATTTCGGGTTTCATTACCATCCACCATAGACTTCTAGTACTTCCTTCTGCACAAAACCTGTTATCCCATGAGCCAAATCCCAAGAGAGAAAATTGTTAATAGTTAACTAATAGTAAATATTTGATTTACCTGGTACTGTAAGTTGATTGAAAATGCATTCTCATTTACAGCAATTAACTGGGGAGTAGTTAGGGGGGATTTCCGATATGCTGTAGCTTTACCGAAGACCCACAGGTCCTGGCTAAAAGTGGAGCATAAACAAATAGGCAGCAATTTGGTGGAGACATTTTCATAGATAGTTATTTTCGGCGTCGCTCAGCATCACTGAAGATGAAGCGTGCTGGGGTGCATGCATCTGGATGGAGCCTGTGTGTGTGTCTCCTTGACACATATGGAGATCTTATAAATAAGAAATGCTCACCGGAGTGGATAAAAGAGCACAGACCTGTCTCCACTTCACCACACACCTTGCCCTGCTGTGTTGCGCCGTGCCGTTCCGAGCTTGACTAATACGCAGGCAGACATGCAGGCAGGGCTCACATGCTGATTGAAATTGAAGTTGCGTTGAACACATAAAGATAAAACTGATTTAGCTAAAGCCAACCATAATCTTACTTTTGGCAGTACCGGAGTTAGGCTGAAATTGCTTGGGGGGTTGGGTTGGTGAGAGAAATGTTGTGGTTTCAAGCAGATGAAAAGAAAAGGAGCCCAAAAAACTGAAGTGTTGCAGGCTGGGCGACTGCAGATCAGAGACAAATGAAAGGAGAACGGAGAGGGGGATGAGAAGAGAGCAGGATGAGAGAGGAAAGGGTGGGGTGAGAGAGGAGAGCAGGAGAAGAAGAGAGGAGCGAGCAGAGAGGCAAGTGGGGGATGAGAAGAAATAGAAGAGAAGGAGATGAGGTTGAGGTGAAGAGATGTGGGAAGGTTTTCTCCATTTGTTTTCAGGTGGTTGGTGTAAAAATACACTAAATAGGAAGCTAATTGAAAAGACACATTTTCAGTTGGTTTTGGATCTTCAGATTGTATTTAGTAGTGCTCAATATCTACAATCTAAATCATTTTAATTGTATCTGTACTCATCTTTTCCAAACTTTGGGCCACAACCCCTGCAGCTCTTCAGGCTTGCTAACAGGCGTAGAGAGTCACACAGTCACATGCAGAGAAAATGTGTGTTTCATTGGGTGATCCTACTTTTTAATGGTAACCCAGAGGTTTATTGTTTAGACAGCATGAGGTCATCACGTTACTTAATGAAGAAATAGCTCCATGATTTGCCCCCTCCTTCAGAGACTTTGGTTCATTAGGTATGGCCATTCATTTATAACCAGATATTGCATAGTAACTTCCAAACCACTGAATCAAAAGATTTAAAACCACTTTTAAAAAAGGGCTGAATGGAGAATGTTTTGTTGTTTTGTAAAAATGTCATCATGATGCCAATCAATATTGTTGACATGTCTATACAGTAAACAAGTTCATTTCCTGGAACCATCAAGAGGGGCAGGACATGTGAGCCATAAAGGGGGCAGAGCTTAATGCAGAGCTTAATCATAATTAAACATTATTTGCAAAAGTCAATTGTCAAATAATAGGTAAATACCACACCAACTGGCTGAGCTAAAATAAATAATTTACATATTCAGAACTGAGTCCAGGACAAGCAGATTTTCACAACATCCATAGAAAAACCCGTACCAATTTGTTTTTCCAAAATTCCCGGACATTTCATTCGAGTTTCGAGTTGTTTGAAATCTGAAGCCATGGTTCCTTTAATCATGAGTTGTTAAGGCAGCAAAGCATTAAAAGAAATCACTCTGCCACCGCCATGTTAACCAGTTTGCATATCAATGGTCAGAAACCAAGACTAATCTGTAGAACATTTTGCTCACGGATCAGCCCAGGGGTTTGCAGAAGGCGTTGCAGGATTTAGGGGGTTGATAAGCAAATATGGTGGCTTCCTTTGCGTCGTGCTTTAGCAATTCTTTGTGGTGACTTGGGCGCCTGTGAGCCCAGTCGATGTACAAGTCCAGATGATGCATTCCTTCCGGGTCATAAGGATTCCGGTCTACAGTTTCTGGATGAGTAAGCAGCAGTGGTTGGAACCCTGATTTCTGCTTGGCAGAAATCAGTGGAAATACAGTTCATAATAGCTAAATTCCCTTTTGGGGAATATGTTCAACGTCCAGTAAACCATGGTCCAGGCCTTTCATATTGTGTCATCCATAATAACAGCTCTTAGCCATCATATATTGTGCCTTAACACTTAAAGAGCATTTTTTTTAAACAATCTGATCTGGGAAATAAACTGTAAATGAGCATTCCACTTCTTTCTACTGAAACTAAAAGGTGTTGTTAAGTACGTTAATTTAACTGTCGATAACAGGCATAATTCAAACACATAGAAAGGGACCAAAGCTCAATAACTGAAGACAAAGTGCAAATATAAAATGCGTATTAAACTTTGAAATGCTATTCCTGTTTTCTGACAACTAATAATAATAATAATAATAATACATGACAACTATACAATACATACATAATTAACAACTACAAACAGAGCAATGAGACAAACAGAACCTAACAAAACAAAAGGGGGGGGCGGGTCAGACAACAAGGGTCTGGGGCTAGAGATAGGGTTGTTTAAACAGATGATGCTTGAGGTGGTGGATGAAGATGGCAACAGTTTTGAAGTCACGGATCAATGCAAATCGAGATTGGGAGGCAGTGGAGTTCTTGTCGAATGGCGGTGATGTGCTGCCAGGATTTGATGTGTGTGAGAAGTCTTGCAGCAGAATTTTGAACTAGTTGTAGTTTATGGAGAGATGAAGAGTAAATGCCAGAAAGAAGTGCATTGAAAAGAGAAAGAGTCAAGACAGGCAGAAATGAATGCATGTATTAGGGTTTCAGTGGCAGTGCGGGACAGGGAAGACTATAACTTGGCAATATTGGGGAGGTGGAAGAATGAGGATTTGACCATCTGTTTTACGTGTTGTTCGAAGCTGAGTGAGGAGTCCAGTATGACACAGATGTTGCGTGCATGAGGGGATGGAGATACAGAGTCATCAGTAGTGAGGGTAAAGGTGCCGGCTTTGGCGAGAGTGGATTTTGTACCAAGTAGAAGAAGTTCAGTTATGTCACTGTTAAGCTTGAGGAAGTTCTGCTGCAGCAAGTTTTTTATTGTTGCCATGCAAGTTTTTTAACGAGACAGAGGAGGGTTGGTGAGAGATTTAGTGTGGAGGTAGAGTGTCATCGGCATAGCAGTGGAAGTTGAGTTTAAGGAGACGCAGGATCTGACCAAGAATGGAATCTTGAGTCAGACTTACATATGTGTGACTACAGCTGAGTCAGACTTATGACCATGGGCCGTGAATTGGGAGTATGGTTGGTGAGGTATGAGCGTAGCCAAGAAAGTGCGGCTCCCTTAAAACTCAAGGCTTTGAGCCTGGTGAGGAGGATCTGGTGATTTACTGTGTCAAAGGCAGCACTCAGGTCAAGCAGGATAAGAACCAGCATCAGCAGAGACACGAAGGTCATTAACAACTATGAGGAGGGCAGTTTCAGTACTGTGAAGTGGTCGGAAACCAGATTGAAATGGCTCAGACAGTTATTAAGGAGGTGGCATTGAAGTTGGTTGGCACCAGTAATTTCCAGGGTTTTCGCAAGGAAGGGGAGTTTGTAGATGGGGCGGAAGTTATTTAAATTGGTAGTGTCCAGTCTAGGTTTTTTTAGGATGGGTGTGACAACAGCCTCTTTAAAGATGGGGAAGGGGATGATGCCATGGTAGAGAGAAAGATTGACTATTTAAGGGATGTATGGACAGAGAGCAGGCAGGCAGGCCTTAATGAGAGTGGCAGGAAGGGGATCCAGGGAGCAGGTAGTTGTTTTTGAAGAATACGTTTTGGGATAAATGGTGAGTCGACAAGGGTGAAGGTGCTCAGGAGGGTTTGTATAAGAAGGAACTGGGGCGGATGGGTTAGTCAAAGAAGCATTCATGTGAGTCATCTCGTCCTGAAGAAAAGAGTTTGCGAGCACAGTGGATGGTGTGGAGGGCTCACTCCGTTGTAGGAGGAGTTTGTTGATAGTGGAGAACAATGTCCGGGAGTCTGTACAAGTACTGATGAAGCTTATAGGCTTCAGGATGAACAGTTTGGCCAGTTCTGGATCGACGTTCAAGCCGGCGGCCCTCCTACTTCATGGCAAGGAGTTCAGATGTAAACCAGGGTGAAGAGGTTGTTAAGGTGATATTTTTTGTTTGAAGTGGGGCCATGGAGTTGAGGGCAGCAGATAGAGTAGTATTGAACTGGGGTCTTCGGGCGTGCAAGGTGCAAGTTCCAGGGGAAGGGCAGAACAGATTGCATCCAAGAGTGTCTGGAGATCGACAGCGTTTATGTTGCGGAAGGAGATGAAACGTTTCACAGTATTGTGAGGTATGTTTGAGGAAAATTAGAAATTCAGGATCTTATTGTCAGATAAGGGGAACAATGAAGGGGAGATGTGAATGATGTTGAGGGCAACAGTGCAAATTAGGTCAGGAATGAGGCCCTTGACGTGGGTTGGGAAACTGACATGTATGTTGGGTGATATTAAAACAGTCCAGGACAGCAGTGAAATCCGAGGTGAGTTTGGAGCTTGTGGAGTCAATGTGAATGTTCATGTCGCCAAGCAGCAGAAGGCGGGAGGAAAGTGATACTGCTATGGTGAGTAGTTCTGCTAGGTCCGAAAGAAATGAATCATTGTTTTGGATAAAGTAGAATAGTGGTGAGGGGACAAGCTGATTTGAAAGCGATGTATTTAAATGAGAGAAATTAGGGAAGAGACAGCTGAGTACATTTTTTATGAATTTGTGCAAAACAGCAAGGCCACCACCGCGGCCAGAGAGGCGGGGTTGGCACAGATAGCTATAACCAGGGGGAGTAGCTAGATTCAGGGAGGCGGGGTTGGCTCAGATAGCTATAACCAGTGGGAGTAGCTAGATTCAGGGAGGTGGGGTTAGCACAGATAGCTATAACCAGGGGGAGTAGCTAGATTCAGGGAGGTGGGGTTGGCACAGATAGCTATAACCAAGGGGAGTAGCTAGATTCAGGGAGGCGGGGTTGGCACAGATAGCTATAACCAGGGGGAGTAGCTAGATTCAGAGAGGCAGGGTTGGCACAGATAGCTATAACCAGGGGGAGTAGCTAGATTCAGGGAGGCGGGGTTGGCACAGATAGCTATAACCAGGG
>JACXGJ010009613.1:0-23884 GCA_016801105.1 Esox niger | reverse complement strand
CTCTTCAACTCATTTAGGGCTTACAGCATCCTGCCATATTGTTCCCTGTTGTGTTTACCTTAAGGGACAACTGCCCCTACCGTCCCCCACAATCACATTCCTAAGGAACAAAGGACAGATACCCCTATTCAGAACATCTCATGATCCCCTGTATAATATAGACATGTGTGTCACAACCAAAGACCAGAGTTACATACTAGGCAATAGACAAGCAAACATGTCTCCAAAATACATTAGTTAAGAAATTGCCACAACATCTCACCGTTCTACTGTCTCACCGTGCGTATAGTTATTCATTTGCTAGTGTGATGGAACTCCATTATGTCCGCTCGTTAACGTGATTGTCTGTCTAATTGCTGGTCTATTTTGACAGGGCATCCTCACCACTACCACCCTGGCCCATGCGCCACCCTGGACCCTGTGCCACCCTGGCCCATGCGCCACCCTGGACCCTGTGCCAGTTGTAATTGTGTGATTTATGGCTGACAAAGGCATCCAATTACAGAGCCATAATATCTGCGTCATGCCTCATATCCCCCACAGTGTCTTTACAGTGTATGAGCCATGCTAGCACAAGTTTTCATTAAGGACAATTACACTTTTATTGTCCATTTAGGCCCACTTATTACCTGGAATAGTCGGAAAACATCCTTAATTAGCCACATGTTTGAATTCACTGTTGCACTGTTCTGGACCCATGGTCCGAACGCTAAAGAGTTTAACCCCTGGTATAAAGCGTTTAACCCCTGGTATAAAGAGTTGAACCACTGGTATAAAGAGTTGAACCACTGGTATAAAGAGTTTAACCCCTTTTATAATGAGTTGAGTCACTGGTATGAAGAGTTGAACCCCTGGTATAAAGAGTTAAACAACTAGTAGAAGTGTTGAAAAATTTACTTACCTAATTTACGGCTTGTATTATCCAGATCCGAACTGTGAAAGGATGACAGTACAAACACCACTTTCCTGCAATTTCACCTGGAATTAAAGGGGAAATCTCTAATTTGCTCCCATCCTGTGGAAGTTAAATGAATTACAGCAAAAGCAAATTGAAACCAACTCTCGGCTCACTTTACTTTCATTAATAGGTATTTGTAAAATATTAAAAGGGGCACCATGATTCCTTGTTTTATTCCGTGCTTGTCTTGTCACTTGAACAGACATTTTGTAAACTGTGTAGAATTTGAAGAACCAGGATATGATGGATGGATTTTACTTTCTCCCGTCTGCCATTTCTCATTTGACAAGAGATGATTGTATGTCTTAGTGACACTGGTAGAAGAGAGCGAGTGTGCCACTTGGCAACAGAAGCCAGTCTAGAAATTTAGCATTTTAGGATTTGCTTTTTTATTAGATACATTTGCTTTTTTATTAGTACATTTTGCAATGATAAAATGCTAAAAGCTATCATTCCACTATTACAGCTGATATATACTATGTAAATATTTGGAAATGTTCTTATATGATGGGGCTCCTTTTTTATATTATCTGCCATTTCTATAAATTAATGCTTTCTGCATGTGTTGTGTCTTCATTGCAATCACATTGCATTCAGTTTTTTGGGTTCTATTTCTCACTGGTTCAATATTTACAATTTCCATGTTGATAGTCAACAACAAAATCAACAGCTAATCGGGGGTGGTATGTGCAGTTATTTTTCATGACCTTCATTAACATCTGTGAAAACAGGCATGGTTTTAATGTGAAATCCATCCACCAATGTTTTGGGAGTTTCTTATTTTGTTTGATAAGCTATACTTAAGATGTAGATGTTGGGCTCCTCATAGAGCAGGGCTAACACTTGATGACTATTTAACAAACTGCTTGCTCAAATATAACTGTTACATTCAATAATTACTATATTGTTGGCTGTACAGAACAGCTGTTTCTAACTGTTTTACTGAATCTTGAATGCTTAATAAAAACATTGTCTAGGGCAATTAGGGCATCATTAGATTCTGTGCTACAGTAGGCTGCCTACTACATAGACATGTGATACTGCGTGATGAAGATGAAACCTAGATTAGTCTTATCTAAGAACTGAGGCACTCTTTCTGGCAATATAGCCAAGAAAAGATACTCTGAAAACATTGCTGTTGTCCACTCAGTTTTTACAGCAGGTAACCTGTGTTTTCCTAACTCCATCCAAAGTTTGTCCCATGAAACTATTTTAAAATTCTGAAAACTGATAATGTAACCATGAGTTTAACAGTCAAACTGATTTTACAACCATTCTAGAGGCTAACATTTCTGCGGACAGAAGAGTGGCATTCTACATTTGGCTTAGGTGTTACCCAGATGTTGATCTTCCTGAACGTTACAGTAAAACAATCTAAGCAATAATAAAAATAAATGTGCCCCTCGGGCCCCATACAGGTTTGAGCCCAAGGACCTCAGTCCCGGCAATAGTCTGATTATATGACT
Source organism: Esox niger (assembly GCA_016801105.1). Classification (NCBI taxonomy): domain Eukaryota; kingdom Metazoa; phylum Chordata; class Actinopteri; order Esociformes; family Esocidae; genus Esox; species Esox niger. Next base: position 21,460 of record JACXGJ010009613.1, on the reverse strand, counting down.
AGCCTTTGTGTGATTCAAGTGATGTTCTGGGAATAACTATCATAGAACTTAATGGGTTCATTATCTGAAAGGGATTACTCTATTGTGCACACTATTGTAGTTTCTACTCCGTGTAACCAGACAAGTGTGCGTGTGTCTTGTGTGAAAAGTGTTGTGTGAGATGTTGATGATGTCAGAGAGAGTATTTCAAATGGACCAATAGCAAGGGCACATGGGTTGTATATCGGAGTTTGCAAAATGCCAGGGCACATCAATCTGTATGAATGAGAAAGAGTGTGCTTTCGTCTGTGTGTGCGTATACAGTATACTGTATCTCAGTGTCCATCAACAGTGTGTGGAGAGGCCTATTTTAATTGTTGCCATGGAAACTGCACCGCTAGAGAAGATTCAACAGATTCAAAGAGAGCATCTCCCCATCTCTCTTTATTCCTTTTTCCCTCTCTATCCCATGTCTCTTTCTTCATGTCTCATTCTCTACCATCTTTTTTTCTTCCCATTTCCTCCTCTCTTCCATCTTGCTTTCTTCCTGTCTCCCCCTCTCCCATCTCTCTTTCTTTCTGTCTTCTCCTCCTCTCTCACATCTCTCTTTCTTCCTGTCTGTCCCAGTCTCCCATCTCTTATTTCTCAGTTTACCAGCTGCCATTCCTCTCTTCTATTCTGTTTTGTGATGTCTGTCTCTCCTTCTTATCCATAACTCTACACTACTCCCTAACCCTAACCCACCACTCATATCACTCACATTTGATGTCTCTTCATCCATATAACTATTTTCTTCCTCTGTCCTACTTCTCTGTTCTGACCCCCTCCTCTGTCCTCTCCCTCCCGCTCCATTTGTTTCTCTCTCCCCCTCTCCCCTCTCTTCTCTTCTCTCCCCTCCTATCCCTCTCTCTACATCTCTCTCATCCTCTCCCCTTTCTCATCGTCTTCTCTCTCTCTGTCTACCTCACTCCTATCTCTCAATCTTTCCAGCCTTTCTTTTCTGCAATTGATAATTAACACAGAGACCTGCAATTAGTGCTGACGAACCTTCAGCAATTAGTTATCCTGAAGGACTATTATTGTTATCTCCATACGTTCCTCCTTCCCTTTCATTCACCAGCGTTCCAGCCTCTCATCCTCTTTCACTGTCTTGCTCACTGTCTTTCCTGTCTCTTTTTTTCACTCCCTTGTGGGTGCTGAAAATCCAGAAATCCATGTCCCCTATCTCATGGCCCTAAACCGAACCCTTATTGTCAATATCCCAACCTTTATGTCTAAACCTAACACAGCCCTAATGCCTAAGGCTAAACATAACCTGTGGTGCCTAAGTTTAAAAGTGAACCCTATTTTAACACAGTGCCTGATTGTATGTTATACCCTAAACTTAACCCTTATCCAAAGGGTTGATTCATATGAATCAAATTGTCAGGTTAAATTATATGTGGGGGTTTAGATAGTCCCAGCATGTACAAACCTGGTACTCATATACTCTCACAAAATATGTTGTTCAATAAAATATTGTCTCTTTGATATTTTAAGTACCAATAATTCTCACATTCAGAATTTCTTCAAGCATATTATATTAATGCCCCCATTCACTCTTTCATACCACCATTGTATGTATAATAAACCACAGTCCATTTGTCCATTGAAATGCTCAGTTTGATGTGTGGGCGATAGGAATAAAATAATATATATATACAGTATATTTACATGCACAGCTTTGATTGATGTGCAAAAATAGCCTAGATTTTCTACTTTTAGCAGATGCTCTAATGCAGAATGTTCTACAGTAGTGCGTTTCACCATATAATCAAAATCAATCATACTGACTCCTGTTCTATCTTCTGTAACTTTTAGAACAACTGTATTCCACTTTATTACAACATTCCTTCAAGTTCTCACCCAGTGTTAACGGTCAATTTATTTACTTCCTTTTAAAGCCATTTCAGAAGATGATCATTTGTTTTATGAAATACAGTAATTAATAATAAAAAATATAAATCACTCTCCCTCAATTCATGACCAATGCTTTTAGGTGAACTTTAGGTGAATACATAAAATGGTATGGAAAAATTTGATGTAGAAGCAAACTGTTTGTAATAGATGAGAGATAAGTAGGCTAAAAATGTAAAGGAATTCACTTTGTTAATACATTATTGTTGCTTCATTTTGTACATTTATTTTGTATCGTTTCCAATTGTATCTACTGGCATGTTCCTTGGAAAGGACTCCCAAAAGAGAAAGTAGAGCTGAAAATTGTACCAGGCCTTTTTCCAAGGCATTCATGCCAAGACATTCAGCCTTTTTCCCACACTGCTTGTCCATTCAGGAAGTAATTTGGGTCCAGACATACACACATGTGGATGTGGAAATTGGCTCTGGAAAGTCCGATTTTGGTGGGATCGGTGTTATACTGAGGTTGGAAAAGAGACTGGAGGTATTTGTCTCAGGCTGACCGAAATTTGGCTTGTACAACAACACAACTGAATTGGAGAGGTGCAAGAGGCTGCCATAATGAGTGCCCTGGGAGCAATTAGTGTTAAATGCCCAATGTTAAGTGGTCAGGGACAAAACAAAAGATTTGTTTCCGACTTGGAGATTTGGTACAGGAGCCCTGTAGTTGTGATGAGGAAAGACCATTAGTGTGTTCTGTAAAAAAGGGGTAAACACATTTTAATAACAATGATAATAGTAATAAACGAATGTTAAATTACTCAAGAGGCACTGTCATTGTGGAATCGCCTTCTATTTTCTCCATTCTTCCTCCCCTCTCTGAATTACAACTAATGATGGTCTATAAATAAAAGAGATGTGGTCACTCAAGTAGAGCCGAGGAACAAAGTGGATGGAGAGTAATTTAGGGTAAAATAGAACGGAAGAGATGTGGATGGGTGACGAGGGTTGAACAGGGACTAGTCATCCACCCCCCCCTCATCAATCACATAATCGATTTCAGAATCTGTCCGTCTGTCTGTGTATCAGTAAGCCAGTATCACACATCCCATCCAACCAGTCAATGTGCATTTCTTTCAGACTCTCTCTCCTTTGTATTCCCCTCTTTTCTCCTCCCTCCTCCTGCCTAATCTATTTCCCCTCTCCCCTCCCGGTCAGGGACTCAGCCACCCATCCAGCGGGAGAGTTTATATCATCCATAATAAAGAGACTTATTCTGCTTCAAACCACACCTCATGAAATATTGATCAGTAGGTGTATCTATACCCTGTTTCTACGTGTGTATCCATGTGTGTGTATCCATGTGTGTGACGTATTCATGCACAATTTATGTATGTCAACTCCTCCTCTTCCCCTGTTCAACTCCTCTCCCTGAGAACGCTCCGATTCCACTAACACTGATATACAGTGGTTCATGTCATAGGCTCTAGGCAATCCCCATGTCAATGAATGTGACCACATTAACTCCTTTATGTTTATGTCTCTGTGCCCCCCCCCCCCCCAGGTAACACATTCCCACTCCTCTACCATGCCTTCCTGCGGCCGCCACGGCCACTCCCGTCTCCAGGAGAAGCCGGCGTCCCCCACGGCTCTGTCCCTCCAGGAGAAGAGACGTCCACTGGGGCTCCGTGCGGCCTGCACCTCCCTCTCCCTGCCCCTCCTTGGCCTCGTGCTGTGCCTGCTTCACCTGCCGCTCGCCTGCCACTCCCGCAGAGACAAGGGTGGGGGCGTGGCCCACTACATCCCCGTTGGCCAGTCCCCCCATCACCAGGTGTTGCCCAAGCTGGTGCAGGGCCTTAGCATTGCCGTGGTGCTGGTGGGCAACTCCAGCGAGGTGGCGCTGGCAGGCGCCCGGGAGAAGGACGACTTCCTGCACATGCCGCTGGCTCCCAATGTGGAGGTGCTCACCATGAATGAGACGGACCCCAAGAGCATCATCAAGAGCATCTGTGACCTGATGACAGAGCACTGGCTGCAGGGCGTGGTGTTCGGGGACGACACGGACCAGGAGGCCATCGCCCAGATCCTGGACTTCATCTCAGCTCAGACACACATACCCATCCTGGGGGTCCGTGGGGGCTCCTCTATGATCATGGCCGCTAAGGTACAGGCTGTGTGTGTGGGCATGTGTTTGGGGGGATGTGTGTCTGGGCATCTGTGTGTGTGTGTGTGTGTGTAAGTGAGAGTGTGTGACTGGAAATTAATATAAAGAGTGATTTTGAATTCAGCCGCAGGATGTATTTTGTCAGAACGGACATTGAAATTGACTACTGTACAATGGAGAATAACTGAACTCCTTTAACATATGAAGACATGACATAAGAGACATCACTGTTTCCTTTAGTATTCATAACATAACCTGGGAAAAGCTTGCCGATATGTAAATAACTAAGTACATTTCCAGAGACATACGTGACTGTATTTTTTGGTTTTGAAAACGATTGGCTTCATTATAAAAACCTTTTCTTTATTAAAGCGCTAAGTTAATTTTTGTCAGACAGTGTAAGCGGAGCCGGCCAAGAAGAGCGAATGTTTCTGACTGACTGACTGATTTACTGAGTGACTTACTGACTGACTGACTATCCATGGTTAAGTGGTGTAGTGGTTAGAGACACTTTCTGCCACACAGATAACTGGGTATTGAATCTAGCCAGGGACAAAGCAAAGTAGGAATAATTGAGGATAAGCTAAAACATCACTGGCTACAAGCTTCAGTAGCTACGTATAGTAAGCCAAATGTAAAACTGTTTATCATTATGTTGTGATGGATGAACTGCAATCAACATGTCTAACATCATAAATCACTTGAAGTCTTTGACTCTTTGTCTTGAAACACATTGCTCTCTCACGCTGGAAGAGCAGTTTAGGTTAACAAAACATATTTCTCTCTCCCAACGAATCCACTTGAAGAAATAACTATGCGAAAAACTAACAACAAAAATATTTTATGTCGGTTGAGAAATGTTTAAATACTTATAAATACATATTTTTCCTGGCTCGGCTTGCCTCGTTTTCTTTCGTGTTTCTTAGTGTGGGTCTTTTGCCCGGTATTTAACTATGGTCTCGGCACGAATGAAGTGGCATTTAATTTTTTATAGCTTTAAAAGGCCATTATCAGATCAACGATGGCTCCTTCATGGTACCCACAGACGGGAAACAGGCAGGTAGAGGAATGACAGAGAGCCACAGTGGTGGTGTTTGAAGAGAAATGTAAAGCCTGTTGAAGTTGGAGACAGGATTGGCGTGGTGCGATAGCAGGGAACAGGAAGAGAGAAAAGCCGTGGGTACATTGAGGAGAAGGAGTGAAAGGAAAGAATGACTCAACAAGACTGGCATGAGATGCCATTGTTGTGGCGAAGCAGAGAGAGACAGAGAGAGAACGCTATAGGAAGCTGTACTTTAACTAGACACAGTGTGTTACCTCTGCATGTGAGACTTTCACCACATCCCTTCGTAGCTCATTGTAATGACATTTCCCCCTAACCCCTTTTCATTCTATTGACTTTAGCCTTGTCTAATAGGATAAAGCAATATGCTCCTGCATTATCTTAGCTGGCTGGAGTCTGTGCATGGACCATGCCAGGGGACTGGATATTATTATTTTTTCCGGATAATCAACTTTAATTCAGCCTGAACTAATACAGCTGGACAAAATGGGCTCCCTGAAATGATGCCGTCCACACGGGGATTCCAACCCATGACACATGCTTCTGGGGTTATAGCATAATGAGTTCCATTTGGAATAAACCATATCACCGACATCTTTACTCACTCCTCATTAGCATCAACACCAGTAGCATGTGCCCACCAGTTGCATGTTTCGACCAGTAACATGAGTCCACCAGTAACATGAGTCCACCAGCAAACATGACCAACCAAGCCAACGTCATTCATCTTCCTCAAACCATTGTTACTCCAATATGCCAAACATGGCAATTTATAGTCTAATGGAATGCATGTAATTTGGTTAGAGCGCAACTGTTGAGCGCTTCTTGTCAGATAGCCTACTTTCAAAGAAAATGTTAGACAAAATGTTTATGTATGGAGTAAATATGGTGCAATCATTGGAATGACTATTAGCAGAGCTGTAAGATGAATGTTTGGAGAGGAGGTCAAATAAATGTCTGGACTGGAGCTTTCAGTAAGAGAGAAGTTGGAGTACAGACCAGAGGCATCGCTAGGATCACAATACATTCGGGGCTTAGCCCACCCCAACGCCCCGCCTGGGACAGATGAATAGACCAGGGGCTGTTTTTTTATGATTATAATTTTGGGTCATTTTGAGATCCGGTGCTATTCAAAAAAGATCCGACAATAGCCCAGGCCTAATGACGCCACTGGTACAGACCGTAAAACTTTGCTCACATACTTGGACTGTGCTTTGGGCAGCCAGATAACTGTTGCCTAATGACTCAGAATAATGTGATAGCAGCAGCACCCACACAGTGAACTGACCAAGCTGTGGTAACATACACCTAACAATTGTGGGCACAAAAGTTGTGGACACTGCCAACACAAAAACAAATAAATAACAATTCAAATGCCAACACAAAAACAAATAAATAACAATTCAATAAAAAAGCCTTCCAATCTTATCTCTGGTTGTATTAAACCAGTACACGTCAATCATGACAATTCAAAACATCTTCCCGTTGCAAAATGTTCAATCATGTTGAAAACACAAAGTTTGAATGCAAACTTTGACTCATGTTGGTGAGTCACATACCATTTTCATAGACAGTAAGCAAGCTGAAAAAAATCGGTGACACTTACCAGATGACGATAATTTAAAACACTTACCAGATGACGATAATTTAAAACACTTACCAGATGATGATAATTTGAAACACTTACCAGATTATGATAATTTGAAACACTAACCAGATGCCGATAATTTGAAACACTAACCAGATGCCGATAATTTGAAACACTTACCAGATGACGATAATTTAAAACACTTACCAGATGACGATAATTTGAAACACTAACCAGATGACGATAATTTAAAACACTTACCAGATGACGATAATTTGAAACTGTCATGTCCTGGCTATGCCCCTAGCCACCTTTGCGCTGGCTGGGGCCATAGTCAGGACATGGCCAAATGAGATGGCTCTAGCCATCTCTATGTGCTTTGGTTTCCCCAATTGGAGGCAGGTGTTCGTTATTGCCTCCAATTGGGGAACCTATTTATGTTGAATGTTTGCACACGGATGTGTGTTTCATTTTGGTTGTCAGCCGAAGGCTATAGTTCACCCGGTCTTAGTGTCTGTTCTTTGTTTCTTTTGTCCATTAAAACATGGATTATTTCCAAAACAGCCGTTCTGCCTCTGCTTTTCTGTCCACATACCCCGGACACTATGACAGAAACACTAACCAGATGCCGATAATTTAAAACACTTACCAGATGACGATAATTTGAAACACTAACCAGATGACGATAATTTGAAACACTAACCAGATGACGATAATTTGAAACACTTACCAGATGACAACTAATTGATATGCTTAGCAGATGAAGATCATTTTAAACACTTAGCAGATGACGATCATTTGAAACTAACATTGTGTTGAAAGCTCATATTCAAAGGCAAATGTGAACCAACATGATTGTTGATAATACCCACTGGGAATGCCCAGGCCCAACGGCACAGGGGGGCATTGGGGGGCAATGTCCCCCCCAGTGAGAATGATTTCCACTCAATAATAGTTTGGGTAAGATGCTTCCTAATACTGTACTTAACTAATTACTGTTGGGAATGTAGCGCTCTTGCCTTCATCTGCAAATGACTTTGAAGATGTTTTAGTAAGTGATGTGACCACTAGGCTGTAAATAATGTGTAACTATATAAGTAACTAAAAGCTTTCAAATTTGACTGGCAGCAGTGTATTTTGTTATTATATAGTCTGAGAGAGACTTTCCTTTCCATCTCTGGTGCTGAAGTTACTGTTCCACATTGGTCAGTAGGTTTAACGTGCTCACCCATGGAAATCAAATGCCTGTCCAATACGTTTGTTCTAGCGCCGGGCCTGGGGCTAGAACAGTTGTTCTCCCGAAAAGTCACGCCGATCACAAGTCAAACTGTGACTTGTTGATTATACTGTCATTCCAATATCCATCTTTAAAGGCCATTGACAGGCCTGTCTTTTCTCCATATCTTGAAGGCGTAGCTTTAGTCGTTTCTAGCTATAATGTAATATGATAATACAGTTTTTTCGTTGGTATTAAACCTTTAATTTCCAAACCAAACTAAAGAAATTGATTAGAAGTAAATTCAAGTTAATGAAAATATTAAATAAAATTAAAAAGACAGAATAATACAATTGATAATATGAATAACATTTTTATATTTGTATCAATCCTTTTACCTCTGAAGGCAGATAAGGCCCAGATGGTTCCCCACTGACCATTATTTAGTCTACTAAAGGGAGCATGCCAGGAACCTAGCACCCAGACACAGTGTCCCTTGCTCCCATAGCTATTTAACATTACCCATGGCAACAAAAAATGACTGATGAAGAATTTAAGATGATATTTACTTACGGTGTGGACGTACTTCACCATCAGTGGAAATATGTAATGAATTACTTGTCCATGCCTTCCTGCATTGAAATGTTCTGCAGAAATTCATCTTAATTCCTAAGTTAAATTAATTGATGCCAATCTAATAAACCCGCAGAACTCATAGGACAGCCTTTCAATATATGAATGTAGCTAATGGGCAATTTGATACGGACATCTTTTTCTTATAGACCTTCTACAGATGGTGTAGAACAAGAAAAAAACATTTACTCTAAATTGCACTTTAGTTGTTTAGAAATAAAAGGAAATTGCTGAATAAGGTAAGTACTATGTAGGAGATATATTTACTTTGCCATCATCATCGTGTAGACATATTTACATATGATGGTATTCGCTAACGGCAGCAACGTTTGTCAACGATAGCTAGAAATGCTAGCTAATTTTAGCTCGCTACTGCACTATATTTGATTACAGAAAGAGAGAATGTACAATGAAGTGGAAGGTGGAAACTGATTATGTTGCTTTATAGGAATCAGTGCAAAAGACCAGGGTGCAAATTGTCAAGTCTAGTATGGTGACATTACTTCACAATGTTATTTAACTTTTTTACAGGCATGTTGTTCAACCAAACACTAAAATAATAGCGTGTACATGGTGGATTGACCATGATGTGAACATTAGTTTACATTTGTCCTTTGAGAAATATGCTGCATAATTTGGGAAACAATCCAAGAACGGGCAACTGTCTTTCCGTCCATCTTCTCCATTTCTCAACATTCAAGGCCAAATGCAGCTAATTCTGTTGGCAAGCAACCCTTTGCATACCTACTGTATACAGTTCCTTGGCAAGACAAACAAGGGAATAAGACATTTTCTGAGTTGGTGTTGGGAGAAGGAACAGGGTGGAAACAGTACAATGATTTTGGTGTAGTGAAGTATCCTTTGTCCATGTGATACTGAAGCGAAGTAATGGGTGATGGATAGATGATTTTCCGCAGGCTGCGGTTATAAAGGATCAAAGGGAAGGTGTGACAGCTTTTGTCATCCAGGAATGAGGAAAATATGTTAGAGGCAGAGCAGAGGAAAGAGGAAGAAGGATAGATAGAAGATGTACTCACATCTGTATCAATGAATCAGATGGAAGAGAAGGAAAGGTGAGAGGGAAGTCAATGCATTACTTCCTGACAGAAAGAGAAATGGAAAGATGCAGAGAAAAGTAGCTTAGGAAAGATCATTCTTCCAGGGACGTTGCTAGTACTTTATATCTCTACTGTATCTAGCTCACATGACAGGCACTTACTCCATCTGGATAATCGCAAGGCTGGTTTATTTGATGGCCGTGAAGCCTTTCATTTGTTTTTCAGTCTTTTGTTCAGCATACCAAGCAAATGACAAAAAATTACTGAAAGTTTAACGTCCCATCTAAATGACAACACCCTATCCGACCTCTTGGATGGCCACTTTATAGATAATGAAAAAATATGAGCAAAGGAAATAGAAAAGACATGCAAGAACTCAAGATTAAAAAACGAATGAAAGACTTCACTGGAATTTTCATTCTTAAATATTCATACTGTTGATTCCAAAGATGATCTACTGACATTGGGCTGGATCCGCTGACCAGCCACTCTCATGGAAAGGCTATGATTGACAAAATGTTCAATGACTGCACACAAATTTCACCCTCAAATACAGTTCTTTGTATTCTCTTGTGAACAACTTCACAACTATGCAACTGTACCCCTCTTCCCTTCTCCTCACTTGGTCTATTCCTGCAAATAACAACTCAAAGATGACCTCTCTTATGCTATAATACAGACTCTTTGTCAAAATAAACTTATTTTGATTTAAGTTTACAGAAGTCCAGCCAGGAAAAAGAATTCAAGACAATGTCATTTTTCAAGGTATACAGTACAGACCGTCAGAAAACACAGCCTGTGATACAGCAGGCTGAGTTTGAATCAACATGTAGTTTTATGACAATTATCCTATACCTGTCTAAAAACACGTACCTTTACCTTCCTGTATTCGTTTGCCAAGTTTTGTTGAATTATAGTGCAACCCCCACACAAAATTAATAACTATGATATTTTAGTATTTTCTGTATACTTTAGCACTCTCTAGACATCATTTACAATCTATAATATAATGGAAAGTGCATTATTCATATGGGGAATTCAGGAACACATTATGGCTATTGTTTTATTAATACCTTTTTATAATAGTGTTTTTAATTCCTCCCACCATTGTGCAATGTGTATTCAGTAGGGTCATTGTATTTTATGTATTTTGTGACTTTTGAGGCCATTTAAATGCCAGATAGTAGGGTTTTATGTATAATGTTTGATTTAGTTTGAGAAATCTGGGGTTGGATCAATATGGTATGTGTTTTAAGAAGTGTGTTCATAGTTTTGAAGAAACAAATTCAAGAAATGTGCAGTTTTGAAAAACGATAATTTTGTTTGACAAGATTTACTTAACTGAGTTTTGCATCTTTTGTAGAGAGCTGTGTTCACTTTTGAATTGTGTGTAAAAGCAATATGAAATCACAGTTTTTCTAAAGACGACAGTGCTCTACAGTGCTCATTACTTTATAATGGAGATCAACTGGACCTGGGTTTCATTAAAAGTGTCTTGGCAATCGGAAAAAAACTGTAACCTAGCTATCCTAGCAAAATATCCATTCTGGCTCTCATATTATCTACTTAATCATCCCCAACTTAAAGAACCAGAGGCACTAATGGTATGCAATCAACAATATAAGCCACTCTGGATAAGAGCATCAGCTAAATTAATAAAATGTTAATGTGATTGTCATTAGCCTGTTTAGATAGCATGGCAGTAAAAAAGTATTGAGATAAATACCTCAAATATAGTTCAAACAGGTCTTGTGAATACATTTCTGTACTACCTGACCTCTCTTCAATGTGAGCGTCATGATTTGACAAAAACCTGGTTAATGTATGTTTTCACCCCAGGACATATACCACTTGCTGAATATCAGTCCATCTCCACAACACCAGCCAGCCCGGTATACAAAATGGAAGACAATGAAGCTCCCCTACATGGGGGCTGGGAGTTAAATATCAGATTGGCAATTAATGCAAACAGGAAAGGTAACCCAGTGACCCCCTGGCAAATCTAATCCAATGTGAATCACGCTCTATACACATTATATATTAGCACAATCAAACACAAGAAGATGTGCGAATCCACACATATTTTATCTGATTGCTCATTTGTCCCTGTATTAAATAGACAATGGAAATAATTACATTAATGAACTGCTGTTGCAATCCATCTTTTCCCTGCAGAAAAATGGTAAATTTCTCCATACCTCATTCCCTCCCTGTTGTTGTGCGTTACACTTAACTCCAACTGCTAAGTCTTCCATGAGAAAGAAAAACAGGCCCTATTTATTCAGTCTGCCAAGGTCTAACCAAGGTGACCAATTAGTTTCTGTTCCTGCTTGGCTGGATTTAGGGTGTTTTTATTTAGTGTTCATGCTATGGTCAGTGTGTGTGTGTGTGTGTGTGTGTGTGTGTGTGTGTGAGAGAGAGAGAGAGAGAGAGAGAAAGAGAGAAAGAAGCTGGTTCAGTATGTTTGTGCATGTGTGTGTAAGTGTTTATGTTTGTGTATCTGTGGGTGTGGGGTGTGTTCGTTTATGTGCACATGTGCACCTTAGTGTGTTCTGCAGGGAAAATGGGCTGGATGAAGGTGTTGAATTATGTCCAGGGCTAATTGTTGTGAAGGGATGATAGCAGCGAGCCAATCGAAGCATTTAATCACAGTTCAGTAGTGAATTCAATGCCACAAATTATGCTCAGGCCTTGTTTTTGGTAGCCAATGTCCTTCTTCCTGTGAGTGACGGGCATGAGAAGTGCTTCCCTAAGCCACCTTATGGTCAGGTAGGGGCAATAATGTGAACAGGGACCGGTGACATCGTGTCCCTGCGAGGAACGACCCCTCCCCTTTCCTTGGGGATTTAATTTAGATCTTTGTGAGTAGGTGTTTCTGCATTTATTTATATACTCAATGATGGCCCACAATAGCACCTTACGTTGTACTAATCAGGAAGGCTTTGTATTCCGTCAGAAGAATGTTCCGTTCTGCACCACAGAGACATGTCTCTTTAAAACACCACCGAAATTAGAAGCATTTGTAAATGATAAGGGGATTCAGAGCCCCTGTCTGGCTGGCTCTCTGTTGGCCACATGTCTCTAAATGATTGGGTATTGTTGCTGTGGTTCTGCTTTATAACTGGATGTGGAGTGAAGGAGCACAGTGGAACACTTTAGCTCAACTTTTATTATCTGCTCTTGTCTGGCATTCTTTCTAGCCCGTTTTCTTCCCATTTGTCTTTGAGTACCCCATGTTTTTGTCCTGGTTTAGAAAAGTGACAGTTCCATGTGTGTCCCCCTTTTAAGAGAAAGGGAGAGAGATTTAGTGAAGGAGCAAGTGGGAAGGTGAGAGAGCCCTGGATATGTGTCCTATTTTCCCCCTAGTAGGGCCATTTTATACTCAACTGCAACTTTTCTCAACATTTTTTATCTGTCTCTATTTTGCTCCCCCTCTGTCTGTTTGTCTGTCTGTCTCTATATGTTTCACTCTCTGACTGTCTCTTTTTGTCCATTTCTGAGTGTGTGCCTACTTGTTTATCTGGGTCTTTCTTTGTGTCACTATTTGTCTCTAACAGTCCATCATTGTTTTTCTCTCTGTCTGTCTCTTTTTGTCACACTGTTTTTCTGCCTGTCTCTTTCTGCCTGTCTTCCTGCCTGTTCAATCTATCTGTCTGTCTCTCACACTACCCCATCCCACTCCCACAAAATCCCATTGCTCCCATATCCTTTCATTCTCTCATCTCCTCTCTCTGTTTCCTCACATATGATAATGGCGTTGCCTCTACCCAGACCCTGGCAGCTCACAGGGGCAGACAGATTTCCTCCAGATGCCCAGGTGTTTGCCCAGCCTCCCACTTTCCCCCGATCCTCACACCCCTCCCTCTGGACTCGGCGTTGGCCCCATTATGAGACCCTCATTACCTTTATCTCCCAAAGCCCTCTACCCTGTCTGAAGTGGCAGGCAGGTTGGCCAGTGGGCGCTATCTATTCATAGGCTGTGGAATGACTGTGATTCTGAAGCCTGCAGAGCCCAGTGTTATCACCAGCTCGCTGCCCTTGCCACGAGCGGACAAGGCCATGTGAACTCCCTGTCCGCCCCCTGACCAGCCCTGGTCTTCTCTGGTCTCTTTTCCTCTCTCAGTGATAGCAACACATTGTCCACCCATTCAGTTTAGCATGTTTATTTTTTTTTGTGTAGGCACCCGACTCCCTCTTCCTTACTTGCCTCAGACCCTTTTCTCACCTTGCCTTCTTCCTTAGCTGTGCTAATCTTCTCTTTTCTGTTTTGTCCTTGCTTTGTCCTGCCCCTTCGGCCCCCCTGTGTTGAACTGTTGCCGGACCCAGGCTCTCAGTTAATGCAGGAAGGCGGTGTGAATGGTGTGAAAGGCAGGCATCAGTGAAGACCACGTGAAGGGCTCAGTCAATTACCCAGCAGTGTGTTGTCAAGCTGACCGCAGTCAAAGCTTCACATTGCTCGATATACAGGTGCACACATTTGGCCACACATAAAAGTTGGCACATTAAAGCTTTCAACTCTGGTACAGTATATATTATACATTTTACCACACACTCAGCTTGTGGTGTGAAGGCCGGCCCTACACTTTGAGGCGCCCCAATTTGCTTTGACGGCCCCCCTCTTTCTAGAAAAACTAGCTTATTTTTGTAATTCTACACATTTTCCCATAGAGCATACATACATTTCTTAGTGATTTTTCGATTAACCTCCCTCACTTCAAAGTTTGTGCCATAGGGTAGAGATATATGTTACAATTTCACAGCAAATTTTGTGCGCTTCAACATTTGGCCATAAGGCATAGATACATATTTTCAATTAAACAGCTAATTTCTTGCAATTCAAAACATGGTGGAGATAGATTTAGCTCACTAACTACCTGCTAATAAAAAAGATCAGCTAACAAGGCTAATTGTATCACTGTCAGTCGCTGACATAACCAAACAAGACGTGCTGATGCATAACCAAATGTCAAAGATACACATGGTTTATTCCTATACTACAGAAAATGGAGACTGAATGTCTTAATTTTCTTTTGATGTGGTTGAGGCAGTTTGGGCCACAACTTTTTCACTGAATCGTTAATCACTTCATTGGACCTGCTCCTCCAGTAACATTCCCTGGTACCAGTAATCTGGTCCTGGCCCTCTGGTACTAGTAGTCTGGTACTAAACCTCTGGTACTACTCATTTGGTTCTACATCTTTGGTAGTGGTTTTAATAAGTTGGTACTGATTCTCAGGTACTGATCCTTTGCTAATAGTCATATGGTATTGGTCCTCTGGTTCTAATAATCTGGTACTTAACCTCTGGTACTACTTTGTAACTGTTCGTCTGATATTGGTCCTCTGGTAATAGTCATTTGGAACTGGTCCTCTTGTTCTGGTCCTTCGGTCCTAGTGGTACAATGTTCTGGTCCTACACTGGAGCTGCTCCTGTGGTAATGGTCCTGTTGTTAGCATCAATCCTTGAACAGCCTATGAAGTTTCTCTAATATAGGACACAGCATGCAGTCCTCTGTGTTATACATCCAAACAAAAGGCTACATTTAATCCAAACAATCAGATTGCTAGCTAACTATCAAGGCAAAATATGGACTTTTCATCACAATACTGCATCTGAGTGAGTCAAGATCACAGGATATAATGATCAAACCCCACGTGCAACAAAATAAATAAATAATTTAATAAAATATAACAAAAAATATCTACAATATTTACAGAGCTCTCTGCCTAAGCTGTCACAGAACCATGATAGAAACACCCGGAGGTTTTTGAAAAACTGTTAAAGCTCACCCACACAGAAAGATCACTTTACACCTCCTCTTTGTTCGTGTTTTCTGAGTTGAGACAAAGTGAGCTCCTGTGATGAATGTAAATGGTGCCCCTCCCCTGTTCTCTTCAATTACTGTAGAACAAACACAACCTTCCTCATTCTGTATGTTTGCAAATAGCCAACGCAATAGTCTCCATTCTGAACACCCACCCCACTCCCCCCACATACCAACATATACATACACAGGCACACACACTAATGTACAGTGCATTTGGAAAGTATTAAAACCACACATCGTGTTATGTTTCTTAAAATGTTCACCCGGTACAGCCAGAAGAGGACTGGTCACCCATCTGAGCTTGGTTGCTCTCTGGGTTTTTTTCTAAGCCACAGAAATTCAACACTGTTGTTGTTTGCCCTTTGGGGTTTCAGGCTGCTGTTGTAAAAAGGGCTTTATAAATAAATGTGATTGATTGATTCAGCCTTATTCTAAAATGGATTACATAGATTTCTATCCTCAGCAATCAACCCATGACACCCCATGACCAAGGAAAAACTGGTTTTCAGAGATGTTTGCAAAATTACACCACCCCCTTCCTGATATATCATAATACATAAATATTGAGACTCCTGTACTTGGTACTTTGTTGAAGCACCCTTTTCAGTGTTTACAACCTCAAATTGTCTTGGTTATGACACTACAAACTTTGTATATCTGAATTTAGGGAGCTTCTCCCATTCTTCAGTGCAGATCTTCTGTCAGGTTGGATGGGGAACTTTGATGCACACCTATTTTCAGGTCCCTCCAGAAATGTTTCATCAGGTTCCAGTCCAGGCACTGGCTGGTCCACTTGAGGACATTCCTAGACTTGTCCGAAGGCCCTCCTACATTGCCTTGGCTGTGAACTTTGGGTTGTTGTCTTCTTGGAATGTGAGGCAAATCCCGTCTGAGGTCCTGAGTGATCTGTCATCAACAGTCGGCTGAAATTTGTTCTGTTAATCTTTCCCTCGATCCTGACTAGTCCCTGCCATTCGTAGCTACAGTAAGATTCTCCATTTGGCATTGCAATATCATTTAAATGGTTGGGTATTTGTTATAAAGCCAAAACGGTGGTTACATAACATCAGCAAGCCAGGTGTTCTACCCTGGGATGTTGCACACAGGAATCTGCGGAAAGTACCAGATTTCAGATTTATTTAATACAGGCATTGCAGACTACTGTTTTCAATAGGAATGCTTTGATTTTATTCCGCTAGCTTACATTGTCTGTTTGGAACTGGGCAGACTGAAATGTGAATGTTGCTAGCCAGGGCAGACTAGAATGTAAATATATTTCATAGCTAGAATGAGTGGGAGATCATAAAACAATAATTGCACCATGGTAAGTATATCATTTGAAATAAATAATCTCTAAATAATCGTATTGGCAAGCTCTATTAGTCTATCTATAGGTGGTTTTAGACAGCAAGCGGTGGATGGGGCTGTTCATTCATTTTCAGTGGAGCCTTGGTAATGAGACTCTGCTCTGCTTGTACCTAGGTAATGCCCATGAATCCCGCTCACCAAGCAGGGAATATTTAAAATTGTTCCTGAGGAGAAAAATGGTGGAGTTGCTAATCCCTGTTAGTTATCGTTTGTCATTGGGGGACAACAAGTACGATGCAGTAAACAACACCTTGATAATTCAGAACTGAATTGAATAGCTTAACTTGTTGATGTTGATGGCAGCCTGTGTGTTAGTTAAATGGACCGTACCAAAACATGACCAACAGCGAAAACAGTATTACAAATTATAAGTATTGGGATGACACCTTTCTACTTAACTATCTAAATGAAACAGATTTGGTATTGATATGCTTTTTCTGTTGTTGTTGGGAGAACATTGTTTCTGTTTATCATCAGCTAGCTTTTTTCTGGCCAGCTTTCCGAGTTAAAAACAGGATTTCGTATTAATGGCTATATTTGTAAGAGGAAAACATTGTTTGCATCTTGTTTGCTTTTTAGTGTCCTTTTTTTGGCCAGCAGTCCTAGATACCTTGAGGAAGGCAATGCGAGGATTAAGACTTCTGTTTAACCACAGCTGAATTACTGCGGCCTTTTCTGCAACATCAACTGTGCTACACAACTATCCAACTATCGGCATAAAGACATAAATACCGATGAATCACTGTGACATTAGGACTTAATTAAGAATGAAGTAATTGTAGTTCAAGTTCAATTGCGGATTGGTCAATTGGCGTATTCAATGCTATAAATTGTGTGATTTAACATGTTCATTTTCAGACAAAAATCCCAAACAGTGTGCCATACTAGTGGATTTTAACTCTGCGTTTCAAAGGCCTCTGAACAGGACCGAATATGTGGTGAACTGCCAGCCACCGTGGACAGTTCAGCCGATGCAGCTGTATTTTCCTATTGGCTTGTTTGCTTGGTTTGCTGTATGTAGCTACTGATGCTCATAGCCAGCTTATCCTCAGATAATCTTTCTTGTCCCTTGCCAGATTCAATACCTGGACCACTGGGTGGTAATCTGCGTCCCTAACCACGACAATATTTAACCATGGATAGTCAGTCAGTCAGTCAGTCAGAGACACTCTCTCATCTCGGCCAGCTCTGCTTTCGATCTCTAGCAAAAAATTGAGCCTGTAGACCAAAGCACTTAGGTTCAGTCCAGGTTGCTCTGTCTCAGAAGCAGTGAGAGTAGGATTTCTTCAAATACACAGCAAAAACACTTGGATGTTGCCGTCTAGGTTTATCACAGCCTGCTGGATCAGATGCACCGGTTCTCATGGATATATGGCTGGCACTGGAATGTGGATTATGCGTTGTGTGTGTGCACGTGTAAGTGCTTACACGTGCACCTGTCGTCTTTTCGTACAAGTGCATCATTGATGAGTGGATTTTTTTCTTTGGACTAATGGCATCTTTAGCAAGAGCATTTCGATGGAAACCATGTTGCCACGGAAACACAGCCTGTTTCTCTGAATAAGAAGTATTTCTCTACTTCCCTGGCTGTCTGTTTGTCTGTCTCTCTGGGTCTCTCTCTGTCTGACTCTGTCTCTCACCACATCTTTTTGTAATTGTGTCCTTTCCTATCTTTTGTTTTTTTCTACCTGTCTTTCCCAACCTGACACTAAAGCTGATACCAGTCGTGACATGTACATTTCAGAAAGATAGCGAGACTGTTAGAGGAAGAGAAAGAGAAGTTGAGAGACAAAGAAAGTAAGGTACACAGAGAGAAAGGGTGAGAGAGAGAAAGTTATATAGAAAGAAATGAAAAGGGAGAAAAAGAATGAAAGTTAAAGGCAGCACAAGAAAAAGATTAATGTGTAGTTAGGATGAGAGAGACATTCAATTTGTAGGCTAGATCCGAAAGAGAGAGACAGAGAAAGAAAGAGAAAAAGAGAGAGAAATAATCTCTAGGTTAGAAGAGAATAGTAGGAACAGATGAAGCATTTTGGGGAAATAGTGTAATGAAGCAGAGAGCAGCAGCTGGGAGATGACTGTTGGTCTGACAAGCACAGCGGGCTGTGGTTAAAGGAAGAATGGCCAGGACGATGGCTGAAGAATGACATTAAACACACAGCATAAGGGGTAGAGATAAAGTGATGAAGGAAGTAGGAAAGAAAGTTCAGGTTGAGTCAATAATGAGAGAGTCAGATGAGAGAGTGAGTTCTTCTTCAGGATTTTGGTGAGAATATAAAAGTGGGAGAGTATTTGTGGAGAATATGAAAGTGGGAGCGGGGTGTAGGGATGGAGGGGGAAGAGAGAGAGAGAGATTGATTATGCTCTCGTAAGTGCTTTTGGCATTATTGGAACAGCACTATCCTCCCAATCCAACCAATTTGAATTAACATTGTGGAGAGTGATGGAGAAAAAAATAGAGAGCTGGGCAAAGTGGACAAGGGGGAAGAGCGAAAGCTGGACATAGGAGGGGTTACTATGACATTGTAGGGGTTAGTAGGACATAGGAGGGGTTAATATGACATTGTAGGGGTTAATATGACATTGTAGGGGTTAATATGACATTGTAGGGGTTAGTAGGACATAGGAGGGGTTAGTAGGACATCTGAGGGGTTAGTAGGACATAGGAGGGGTTAGTAGGGCATAGGAGGGGTTAGTAGGACATAGGAGGGGTTAGTAGGACATAGGAGGGGTTAGTAGGACATAGTAGGGCTTAGAACTGGTTAGTTAAACATAACAGGTGTTAGGTGAACATAATGGGATAAGGCCAAAGGACAGACTCTGGACAAGGTCTGGAAGGAGGGTATAAAGGATAGGATGTATGAAAAATCTTAAAATCAAAGTTGACAACAAATAGAATGAGAGCTTGAGAGGCATTGACAGAAAGTGTAACGTCCTCAAATGATGAGAAGAATCTAGCCCTATAAAATGGGGATAACACATAGCTGAGATGCATTTCAAAATATAGCATGCTCTTGCAATATTCATATTGAGAATTTAATGTGAATTTGATTAATTGCGCAGCCCTAAAAGATAAGAGCATCTGGTGGAGAAACCAAAAAAAGCATTGGATGGTTGGATGAAAACCGTGAGAGGTGCTGGTGGAATACTAGAACGGAGAATAAGGAAGGAAAGAGAGAGCAGGATAGGATTGATGGAGAGGTAGAATACTTCACCAAAATGTATAGACCCTGTACCCCAGATACGCACTTTAGTGACTTATTACAAGGGTGTGCATTTACTGGACCTTTCTTAATCCGGAGATGCGTATACCAAAAAGATGGAACTACAGGTCCGAAGATGTGTCCTATTCATGTGTAGGAGGTATTGTTATTCTTAACATCCCATCAGTCAGAACCAAATGCTGCAATGATGTCTCTACATGTTTGAGGTGTTTGACCCTTCATAGGCAATTTTCATTGAGTAGTGGCAACATACATTTTTTTCCCCAATCTGTCCGTTGCTCATGCTGTTGTAATCTTCAAGGAAGCCAAAGTGTTCCCAAAAGAATAGAGTATCTTCCATGTATGTTCATTTCACTATATAGTGAGATCCAATTTGGAATATGATGCTGGTATTGATGTCAGCCCCAATATATGTTCATGTCATCACAACAATCCAATGCATTTCAATTTTGGTATTCTAGCTATGCTACCAGCTGATGCATTTCCTATTTACACTTAAGTCATTTAGCATATTTTCTGATCCAGACTCACTTACAGTTGTGAGTGCATATGTTTCTTTATGTACTCTTGCATGGGAACTTCAATTCAGCCTGAAAAGCACCACACTGTGGGCATGTTAAGGTAAATAAACCATGATGGATTTGACAAATATCCACTTAGTAACTGTAGATCTTAGTAGATCTATTCTACCCCCTGTTCCATTGACCTCTTCACCTAATCTAGGCTGCCCGCCGGCTGTGGCTCACCAAAGAACAGATTGAAATGTGCTAATTAAGATTACAATGTGGATCAGAACATACCAATAAGCTATTTTCTTAAATGAAACAGCCCACAGTACAATGTGTTTTCCATCTTATGTTTGAGTTAATTGGCAGCTCATGGCCTTATTTGCGGTTTTTTGTTATTTAAAAATGTTTCTTATGTGTTCATTCAGTTCACTGCGCCATGGGCTCTGGTACCATTACACGCCCAGTGGAGAACAAAGTTGCCAATTCTCAGTAGGTTATGAATCCTTTGTCTCATCAGATTCCTTTAGCAAACGTACGTCTCTTTATCTCTCCCTATTCATCTCCCTCTCTACCTCCCTCGCCCTCCCTCTCCCTGACTGCTTGCTGATTGAGGAGGAGTGACCCTGGGCATATTGACTGAATCAGGCAGACAAATAGCACGAACATTGAGTGTTTTATTTTAATGCTGTATGTGAATCCATTACTCTCAGCATGTTATGCTGAACTAATTTAAATGAAAAGCCATAGATGACCCCTTTATTAATTTAGAGTTGGTCATTTGACTGGGAATTTAATATTGGTAATCTGTCGTGGACATGCAGGCATGTTGTACATGTGTGTGAGTCTTAACGTGCTTGTAACATTAATGTGTGCGTATGGGGGTTAGGAGTGTACAGTACGATGGGGGTTAGGAGTGTACAGTACGATGGGGGTTA
>JACXGJ010009612.1:0-23889 GCA_016801105.1 Esox niger | reverse complement strand
GCCCAACCTGACCTCCAGTGATCCTAACCCTGGCCGTACGCCCAACCTGACCTCCAGTGGTCCTAACCCTGGCCATAAGCCCAACCTGACCTTCAGTGTTTCTCTGCTGACTCCACCACCCGGATGTAACTG
The DNA here is from genome assembly GCA_016801105.1 of Esox niger. Lineage (NCBI taxonomy): Eukaryota > Metazoa > Chordata > Actinopteri > Esociformes > Esocidae > Esox > Esox niger. The sequence goes on along the minus strand of JACXGJ010009612.1, from coordinate 23,757 downwards.
AGCTGGATCAGAGTTCATAGCCGAGGAATGTGCTGCAAACAAAATTATTAATTCTATATAAATCTCTCTTTTTTTTCTCCCATGTTCCACTTCCAGTCCCATCTATCTCTCACTTTCTCTCATTCCCTCTTTCCCCTCCTTTTTTAATGATAAATAATAGCTGCCTCATTGCATAAATCCCTCTCTCCCTCCCTGCTCCCACTCCTCCCTCATTCTCTCCCCTCCCTCCCTCCGGTCCTGGGAGCTACTTGGTCTTAATTACCTCAGGTTAGCCCCTAAAGCAATCATCTTTGTTTGTTAAAACGGCCGTTATCTGCCACAGTAAGGTCCATAAATAAAACATGGCCAAGATTACAATGTCATGTTCCTAAGGACTTCAGGACCCTGCCTTACAGCTACTGAACACAACACAACCAACTAGCAAATCCTTCCTGAACACAGCAGAGGACTGCATTGACCCCAGCAGTTCCTCTCTCCCTTGCCGCTCTACAACCCCGTTCTATCTCACCTCTTCCCCGGCCCCTCATCTCCCCTCTCCCATTCTCTTCCATGATCTGATGTGTACTGGTAGGACCTGTCATGGCTGAGTGATCTAGCAGGGGCATGTTGTAAGTTCCCATAGATGTAAATAACCTCCTCCTCTGGTTCAAGGTGGGACGTCAGTCCACTGTCATTTGTTTACTTTATTACCACCAAGGGGAGGACCCACCCCCTGCCCTACAGCCCAGAGGGAGGGGATTAGCGAGGTTTGGGGAGTAGAGAGAGGGAGTCGGATGGGGGAAAGCTGCAGGCTAGGGGATGATGGCCTAAAACAAGAGAGACAAGACAATAGAAGATAGGCATTGTTAGATACATATGTTATGAGCAGTAAGGTGGAGGGGAAAGGTGGAGAAGGTAGGAGGGTTTAGGTGGAGAAGGTATGAGGGTTTAGGTGGAGAAGGTAGGAGGGTTTAGGTGGAGAAGGTAGGAGGGTTTAGGTGGAGAAGGTAGGAGGGTTTAGGTGGAGAAGTTTGAAGAGGTAAGGTGGAAAATGTAGGAGGGGTAAGGTGGAGAAGGTAGGAGGGATTAATGGTGGCTAATTAAAACATTTGGGGATGTGGGGGCATGGCATCTTGAAGAAAGGGTGTTCTATGAGACTTAGCATTACCACGAAGTTGCCTTGACTCTTTCAATCAGCGTGAGTCTATCCAGACCTTTGGTGGATATACGGATCCTGCTCTGGCCGGCTACCTCTGAACAACCAGGATGCCTGATAAATGGGAACAGATATAGTGGGCTGGACACTTCCACAGCCTAACTAACCAGTTTTGAGTAAGACCTTTACAAAAATGCTGATTAGCTTAGTCATTATATGTCTGATACAAAGATGCACTATGATAACTTATGGGACTCTGATAAATGGTCCCTGGTTAGAAGAGATTTAGCATTTGGAATGGATAGTGTGATTTCACCATTACTCATCAAACATACAAACACAGTTTCAAGAGGCAAAATAGCCTAAATCATCTTTCAATAGCCTAAATGAACTTTCATTGACAAATAACCTGCAGAGTCTTATCAATAACTGGATTAATTTGATAACAAAAAGGAATGATAATGAACAAGAGAAGAAGTGGGAACCGGCGATTAGCAGGGTATTTGTATGACAAATATACTGTAAATAAAATCAAAATGAGATATGAGAATAAAGCAAATCCGCAGGAAGCCGATAAATATTGACGCTGATACTCTCAATGGTTCAACGTTCTCGCCCAATCCACTCTCTCTGTCGTTTTATCTCCTTTTCTCTATCTGTTTGCCTCTTCCACACCTCTCGCCACTCTCTCTCTCTTTCTAGGCATATAATCTCCATTTTACACTAACCTCCTCTCTACTTAAAAAGAGAATCGCCTTCAGTGGTCAGATTCTGATCCAATCTGATGGCTTTAATGTAAGCAGATTTACAATCAGGGAGGAGGAATCCAATCAAACCAAGGGGACAGAAGAGAAGGGAGGCGGGGGGGGAGGAGGGAGGACGCGCAACCATCTAGGTCAGTTTGGGGAACAACTGCTACAGGCGATAAGATTAGAAGTGAAAAGGAGGCCCATGCTTCGTATTTCACTGGGAGGAGCAGTCAAAGATGCACTACTAAATCACCCAGCGCTGAATACCACGCTCCTCAGCACAGTCTCTTCGTTTCTCTTTTTTCATAACCTACAGACATGCTAATGCTTATTCTTATCCTCCCTCCCTCCTCTCTCCCTCTTTACTTTCTTCTTTTCGTTTTTCACTACGTGGACGCCGGAGAAAAAAAGTCGCATCGACACGACGCCGGGTGATTTCGAATGAATAAAACTTTGTTTTCATCTTCCGCGTCCCTTCCGTCTCTTTTTCAGCTCCCTAATTTGCCTCCTCCTTCCCTTCTACACCCCCCAGCCCCCCTCCTATGCCTCCGTCTCCTCCACCCCCTCCTCCACCACCATGGCACTCTCCTCCTCCTTCCTTTCCCATTTCTAAAGCTTAACTTCATTGTCTCAAACCTCCTTTCTTTCATCTTAAGACAAAGATTTATGTAAATCTTTGGGCCTGGCGTTAATGCGAGGCGCCGTGTGAGAAATAGCATCCCTAAATCGCCGTATTGTTGTTGGAAATGACAAGGCTGCCTGCTAATCCCACAATGCGATCATCCAAATGTGTCATAATGCTGTGTGTAGGCAGGCCAATCTGAATATCAAAAAGACGCCGCTCGCCGCCACGCACCTCTCCTCTGCTGCCTGCGCGTAGCTCCCTTCATTCCTTCACTTCTTTACAGACATTGTTTTCCTTTTTTCCCCGTCCCTTTTTTCTCGTACAGCACTCGCCCCATTTGCTCAGAAAAAGAAACGTGGTCAACTCTGAAGTTCGACTGTTTCTGTAGTCTGTTTACAACAGGATTCTTATTAAACATACGTATTCTAGTTTTACCTTTTTTACTTTTTGCCTTTTCGGCCCCAAGAAGTGCAAGTTGAGCAAGGGGAAAATAAAGGCTGTCTGGAAATGTGTCTCACGTCGCACCGTATATACTAGGTATTAGGGGACAGACTCAAGTCTCAGTGGGTTTAATTAGAACAGCAGGTTATTTGATCTGTTTACCAAAGTTCAGACTGTCGTCATTTGGATTGTGCGTTTGTAATTCAACACCAATACAAAGACTTTATGAAATGTTTCCAATTACCTGAGTCGGGTTTTCCAAAGTTACAACATTAGAATTGTAGTGGTGTCCTTGTGCCTTCGCTACTCGCTTAGAATGAATGATCTCAAAACGAGTAGTGTTCAATAGACACATCTGATAAGAGAATTGTGTCTAACTGAATACTTCGGCTCTCCACATTTCAAGAATCATATTCTCTCAGTAAAACTTTGATTAGCCTTGTTGGCATTTTACATGCTTCTGAAACTGTTAGAATGAGAGATGCACACACACGCACACACACACACACACACACACACACACACACACACACATGAAAGAAGCAACAGTGAGTGATACCAGTGCTGCTTTTGGAAATACCCATGAAACAGGCATGCCAATCAATTGGACAAGGACAAGACTGGTGAATAATAATGTTAATAATTACCACAGAAGTCTGGGGACTCCTCTGATTCGCCATGACACCCTCATTCAAACCCCCTCCACAGAGACAAGCTTGTTCTTTAACCATAATTAACTACAGCCCTATCTCTTTTCTCTCCTTTCCTTCCTCTCCCGCTTGCCTCCCTCCCTTGTCTGGTCTTTCCTCTAGGTGCCTGACTGTGACACCACCTCCCTCACCTCCTTTCCACCACCTCCTTTCCTACTTTATTTACCGTACCCCATTTCTGTCTCCGCCCTTCCGTCTCCCCTCCCTTCCTCCCCTGTCGTTGGTTGCAGTCATCCCGGGGGGTTTGTCAGAGAGAATAGCCCTGTTGATCTGGAAGCCTTAAGACCTACTGTACCTGTCAACACCGTGGCTTTACGCTGACGACCCACCGGGGCTTAAGTCATTTGAAGTTGCATTCTAATGAGTGGAGGGGAGAGTTGGAAAGGGAGAGAGAGGGGGGGGGGGGGCCTGCCCACCCTGACAGGCAGGAGTGTAAAAGAGGACAGCAGAGCAGAAATAATCCTCCATGTCTTCTGTATTACCCAGGGTGTGTGTGTGTGTGTGCGTGTGTGTCAGCCGTCTTAATTCCCAGAGTTTCTGATAATGGAAATAAGGCCGGTTGTTAAGAGGGGACATGTCGATGTTGTGTACTGACATTACTATTTGGGTGACTATCCTGTACCCAAGGAGAACCACTGATCGCTGTAGTCTGACAATGTTTGGTCCAGTTTTGGGTTCAAAGAACCAGGACCGTCTGTGCCTCAGTCGGTCTACCTCTGCATATCTGTCTTAGGCAGTGGATTTAACCATGTCTAGACACGTCTTCAGTTCTGTCAGCGCCGGCCTGCCCGCCTGAAATCATATTTCAGTTTATAAAGTAATACCTTACCATTTCACTGAGGAACAACTTCTTAGTATTTATTTATTTCTCCGATTCACTTCTTGTTTTATCCCCCCCACCTCTCTTTCTAACCCTCATTCTCTCCCCACCAGTGATAATCCCTCCTGTAGGGGACTTGAAAGTACGTGCCAGTCATGGGTTGGTTTAATTAACCGTTTGCCTTGAAACTGATGCCAACAACCCAGTCAGTCATTCAGTGTTGTTGCACTAACTCACTCTCCCTTAAACACCAATCTTTTTCAGGCTACATTTATTTTAAACAGAGCATGAAAAATGCCACATTAAATAAAATAAGAATTAGGAATATAAAACACTGGTTATAGAGAATATATAACAAATTACTCCTGCTCTGAGGATTGGCCATGGTCTCTGGGTCTCTGTTGATATCCCCCCCCCGAGGTTTCTGGTGTTTTTTGTCTGGTCTCTAGGTTTCTGGTGATTTTTTCCCCAGATTTCTGGTGTTAATTGTCTGGTATCTGGGTTTCTGGTGATTTTTTTCTAGGTTTCAGATCATTTTGTCTGGTCTCTGGGTCTCTGGCGTGGTGGTGCAAGGAAATATTTATTCTGGCAAATGTTTTGGCATAATAAGTTCTGGCAAATGCTGCCCAGTCAAAGTCATCTGGTTCATGATAATGTTTCTAAATGGGACCTCCATTCTGATGAATTCTTGTTGGTTTCTTGTCATTTCATTTGAATTAATTGTTGATTGAGAAGACACTTATAATAAAACAAGCATCCAGTTGATTTCCATCTTTACCTAGTTTAACATGATAGTGTTGTTTTTCATTGCTTTGTCATTGCTTATACAGTTTCAGATGCAGAGTGTTGTACTTCCTCAAATCACTGACACTGTTGTCAATCATGTCCTTTCCATTTCAGAGAATGGGCAGAGGTCTGGCCTAATGTCAGCAGATAAACTGTAGCATTGAGAGTTAGAATATTCAAGAATTACAATAGGTAAAAGCTTATTTAGACTACAACAATTGTTGTGAAAACAATTTAATTGAATGTAATAAAACATTTCTATTCAGTGTCAATGAGAAATTCTCGCTGTGCCATAAGGCACAACACACTTTGCCAAGACCCCTGACCTGGAAAACATTTAAAGTCACTGACAATGTTGTTTACCAGGTAACTATTATGACTCTCCATCGAATAAGGACTGATGCTGGTGATAGTTGAAATGTTTCAGTGCCAGTGTGAGATATCTTTAGTTGATCCTCAACGAATTTTGGAACTGGAATGATCATCACAACTAGACATCCTACAACAAAGCTCATTCCACTCCAATACACGTTAGGCGGGACAACATCTTAATACCCCAGTAGTATCCCACATTTCCTTGGAAGGTGACAATTGTATTTTTTCCGCAAATAATTGTATTTTTATCTCTGATGCAAATCTGGCAATAAGTCTTGTTCATCTAAATATAATGACGGGAGTGTAAAACATTCTAAGTTACAATGCTACACCACACTGTTTTTCAGTATCACTGTAATGCGTATGTGCAATATGTGTAAAATACATTATTTATGCATTGTACATCTTTGCTAAAATCATGCTGTGATATTGGTTAATTGCATTTTGATACATAACATAAATATATATAAAATAGGGGTTAACCACATTAGGCTTAATTGATAGTTATTATTTATTGGGCCTTTGTGTAATAATTGAAATAACTTTACATGAGATTTTAGTGCAGTTAATTTTGTGTCAAGCATTTAAGGTTTTGATAGTCATATTGGCAAACAATATTTCAGTTTTGGCCTGCATGCATTCAAAAAATGTTTTCTGGTTGGGCAAATGTGCTCAAGAAATTGAAAAAAAACAGCTTTATAAACAGTACATGCTAACATAATCTTTGCCATTTGTTGATTCAAAAATTACGATATGTACCATAAAATGCAAGTAAGCATTATGACAGAATGGACAATATTATTTTTCCCTAAAATAATTTAATCAAAGATGCCATTAATATATAGAAACCATAAGCTTTATTTAACCCTTTATCCATTTTGTTCTTTACAAATCTAATGATGATGTATATACAAACAATAAAAATGTAATATAGCAAGCTAATAAATCAGTGCAAAACAAAGCTACTGTATATAGTGCAGTAATAGTTAAATACAGTGTGGTATAGCATCGTAGCTATTTTCATAATGTATTATAAATCTAAATAATTAATTTCATCTAAAATTATAGCTCTTTCTATTTCTCTGAGCTAATCCACCACCACGAATTTGAACACCTCACTTCTGCTTGCTCGGTCTGTTTTTGCAAATACCAGCTCATAGGTGATCTCTTTTAGTCATGAATAAGGATAGTGTGCTTAATGAACAATTGCGCAAATAAGTTTTGTGTGTGTGCAGACGAGGTTCACATACAACGGAGAAATATCATTGGTTCGACATGATTTCCTCGACTGAGTTTTGTGTCATTTGTTTTGCAAAAAAAATGCTCAGCATTGACATTGTGTGTGACATTTTTTCTTTTTCCAAAAAAACAATACTGCTGTGCTCATTAGAATATAATGGAGATATAATGGACATTAAATGTGTTCTAGCCCTCCCCAAAAAATCTTATGGCAGTGTTTTGGAATCAGTGACAGATTTTGAATGTGTTGGTACAGCATTAATTTTTGTTTGTCGGAGAGTGTGTTGATATTTGACAGTGATGGTATGACTACGGTTTTATATGAGTATGCATTGTTATGATTGTGAGATTACGAGTGTGTATTGATATGAGTGTGAGTTTATTTGAATCTGTGTTGGTATTTGAAGGGGTTGGTATGAGTATGCGTTTAAATGAATGCGTATTAGTAAGGGTGTGAGTGTACTGGCATGCGTTGACATAAATGAGAGTTTATATCGGAGTGTGTTGGCTGGAAGCAGCTTGAGATCATATGTGTGTGTTGGTATGAGTACAAGATTTTATTAGTGTGTTGGATTTTGAAAGTGTTGATATTAGTGTGAGTTTGCATGAGTGTGTGTGTTGGTATGAGAGTAGAAGTGTGCATGGACAGGAGTGTGAGATTATATGATTGTAACTGTGAGTTCATCTGAGTGACAAGTAGAAGTTTCTTTATGGGGACTCAGTAGCAACACAGTAGTAACATAAGCTAATTCAGGTTAAAGCGCAGTAAGTTCAGAACCCTTCCGTAGGATTGCAGGAGAGAGCCTGTACCTGTCCCTGTATCCCCCAACATCCAGTGCTCCTCTCTGATACCCAGCCAGTCCCAAACAGTCAGCAAGGATCAGACCCAATGACAGGGATCTCCAGTGCCAAGAATGAACATGCCCAGATGCCTTTATATATTTAGGCATTTTGTATGTATGTCCATGAATTAATTTTTAGAAGTGCTTTTTGTATGTAAATCTAATTGATGGTATTTCATTTGTGTTTTTGAATATGGAATTGTAGTAATGGTGGGAAAATGTAAAGTTTTATCTCATAAGTCCTCATAAGTATAATAAACTATAGAACATATGGTCGACCGTTCCTCATGAACAAATAATACTATTTTAAAATTAGGGATAAAGGTTAAAGTTATAGGGGTAGGTTTAATTTAAGAGTTAGGATTAGGGTTTTTGGGGTAAATATTAGGTTTAGGGAAAATTGTTTTAATGATAATCAATATACTCAATTGTTGGTCCACAGAAATATGTGACACCAATGTGTGTGTGTGTCACATAACGTGGTGACCGTTCATCTTTGCGATGTGTTTAAAAAAAAGAGAGTAGAGACAGGCCACACGATGTCTGAATGTCATGTTTACTGGAACCAACCAAATGGCACTGGGCTCATTAGGCCTGAGAATGACAGAACGCTGTCCTCACCTCAGCGACATCACAGACAACACAGCCAATCGCAGCCTAAAGAATCAATTCATGTATTTAAATTAAGTGACATCACACACAGCATAACATCCCTAATCAAAGGCCCCTCCCCCTGTATGCCCAAACCCACCTCCTTTCTAGTTGAACATTATTACATATTAAAAAAATGACAGATTTCTCCATGTCCTTATCCCAACCCTGTATTTGTCTTTAAATACAAACATGAAAAAAATAGATTTAAAAAAAGTCAAAGGATGGATTTTGAAACGTCAAGTGAACAGCAGCAAATACAATTTCTAAGTTACTTCCAAATTTGTACCTGCGTACTAACGTCTCTCTTTCTCTCTCTCTCTCTCTCTCTCTCTCTCTCTCTCTGGTAACAGCTATCTGAATAGCCTATTACACCTGAAACTTTGTGAAGGAAAAAAATGAATATGCCCATAGACAAGGCAGTGTTTTGTGAACATTACTGTACAATGTGAACAGTATCAACAGCTTAGCTTAGCCCCACAGACAGTCCATCTAGGGTGCCCGGGGATGGACAAACAGTGCATCCAACAGGAAGTTGCTCTCAACACATTTTAAAGCACCAATATTTGAAGGGAAACATGAAAACGTTTTTAAAAAACTCAATATACATAAACGAGAGTTCTATGCAGGACAGTTTTGTACTGAGTGAGCAGGTTTAAAATCCACACCCTGATTGATAGGTGTCCATATGATTGTGGTCAGCTACAGTAGCTACTTACTGCCTGTAATTATAGCTTATGGTTTGAGGCGAGTGCAGTTTTTATTGTATCCAGCCTTGGATGCTCCATGTATCATACATGAATCTGTGAGCTGTATGTATAGGATAATCTCTCTGCACTCTTTTTCTTCCGTGTGTGTGTGTGTATGTGTGTGTGTGTGTGTGTGTGTGTGTGTGTGTGCGCGTGCGTGCGCACATGTGTTTCTCTTTTTCTACACAGTAAATGACTGATAGCCTTCTGCGTTTTTCTTTAGCATGGCCACATCAAAAGAATTAGCACTTGCAAGAAACAAAATCAGACAAAAGATCAAGAGATAGGGAATTGTAACGGCTTGTATTTGTGCTCTATTCTTCTCATGCTGAGAAACCTGTGGGGAGGCAGTCAGATGCCTGTACAATTGACACACAGGTCACAAAGTTCAAGGGTCGAAGGGCAGCTAGATGACCCAAAAGAGGGGAGGTCACTGCCAGTGCCAATTAGAACACAAATAATAAAATGATATCAAAAGAAAAACAAAACATATGTCAAGAGTAATCATAGAAAAGTATGTACAACCAATAAAATAGTAAACAAAAACATCTACTTGTGTATTTTCTTGCTAAAATGTTGTCAAACAACCTTGTATTTCCCTTCTGTACAATAAGATTCATTTCAACAATACAAATTCATCAGGTTTTTTTGCACAATTTTATCCTGCCAAATTAAACAAAATATATTGTGGCAGCCTGTGAGTTGTAGCTTGTAGTTGCAATGTTTCCCCCCTCCCTCAAATAAGATAATGACATACAGGTACTTAAAGTACCCCTTTCACAAAGGATGCACACACAAGTTAAAAAATACAAGCTTCTGTATAAAGACAGCAAGTGCCTACACATGTATTTCAAACCAGCCATGAAGAATATCCATTCCAGAAGAAGAAAACTAGATACAGATCAGGAATGTCAGTATTTTCCTGCAAAGCAATAACAATGTTCCATGGTTTCTAGCAGGGAAACGTTCAGACATTGTGCAGCTGGCCCCATCCCCACCCCCCATCCAAGTTTGTTACAGTTCACTTTTTTTAATTCATTTATTTTTATTTTATTACACCCAAGGCAGAATAAAAGTTACTAAAACTTAAGACTTTTACAGTTACAGTGACAAAAACATTTTAAGAGACCCACAATTTAAATTGGACTGCAAAATAAAAAATAAAAAAACAACCTTTTTTTATATTTTTGTAAAATGCCCAGGCATTCTCCAATATTACAAATACTGGTATACTTTTACAGTAAACAAGAAAAATGTAATATATATTCATATATATTTATATATATATATATACTAAAACCCCGTCACCAAAAACCAATATACACACCGCCACTATGGCATTCAGAGAAAATGTATAAGCAAAATTGAAAAAAAAATACTTGTTCAAAACACACATACACACATTATTTTACCCTTGTACTTGTTTCAATACTGTAAACGTATTTTAAGACAGAGTGCACTAAATTATTAATTTTGTTTCTGCAGTTCCTGATTTTCTGTCCAGTCTCTTTCTTGACTATTGTGTGGCATAACAATCCACCGTGGCCATGTTTCTGTTGAGGGTTGCAGTCTTGTCCTGAAGTGAAGAATTTGATATATATGGTATCTATATATAGGTTTGTGCCTTTATATGTACATATGCATACATATATACACACACAGACACATCAATATTGTGCTGGGTACTCCTAACCTAAATTCAGCTTGGTTTTAGTTTTTAGAAATCTTAGATTTTTTATTGAAATTTCATTAGCAAATTAGAAATTAAGTCAACACAAATTTGATACATTGTTTTCATTTCGTTCAATTCCTTTGCTTCACAAAAGTGTTGCATTTGCAAGAGACTGTGAATAGGAAGATCAGTATTCAAGGCACACTCATGTCAAATTGAATGGCAGTACAAAAACTGTCCCAATAAATACATTTTCATTTTTTATAGTGCCAGCATTGAGAAAGCCAAGCCTATAGCAACACTGGCACTTCAATCTCAGCTGATCCAAAACTCTAGAACACTTTACCCAGGCCAAGTAAATCCAGTCAAAGTAATTTCTTGCTCAGAAGCCGTATTTTCCATTTTCTTTTTTCTTTTTCTTTTTTGTGTGTAAAAAAAGATAAATCATAAAGTGCGTGTCAACTGCAAAGAGCTGGTTATGTTTTTCTCTTATTTTTTTTCTCAATGACAGATTTATACCTAAATAAAAAAAAAATGCTTGGATGTCAAAGGTCAACTTGAGGGGGATCGGAACAGGGGGGTAGGATGGGGGTACATTATTCAAAATAGCAGGGTGTGGTGATTTGGGAAAAGGTTGGTGCTTGCTGAAGACCGAAAAATCTTTCCTAAAAATCTCACTCAGCTGTGCATTCTGTGTGTGTCAGAGTTGCTACTTCTCTCAGAATGGGTTCAACTACACATCACAGGGAGCCCTGAATGAGGAAAGAAAGAAAAAAATAGTCTTACTGTTTGGGCACACGCTCAACAGACTACTACAGACACTGGATGTTTCTAGAACTGTGCAATGTACTGGTCTGCATATCACTAACTGGCACTGCTTCTTTCTCACAGGGGAACCATATTAACCAGAAGTAAAAACTCAACATCATAAACATTTTGACTATGGCACACTATACAATCAGACTTTTTAACTATACAGTATAAATTCATTTTTCAAAACGATAGATATTTCTAGAAAAAAATGCATAGGGCTGTTTTCAAGTGATATCATAAGCATTGTCACTGAATGTTCTGTAAGATTTCTTAACAATAACGTAGAAATTCAATTTAATATCATTCTAATCTGGTTAAAGAGGTGACATCTGCTATATCTCAGACTATCACTACCCAGCCCATTCCTAAACTGAACAATGCAGTAGATGACATGGACTGATTGCAAAAAAAATGATTACCAAGAGTAAAGTTACATATGAATGGTGATCAAAACGGAAATAGAGGAAACTGAAAAGATCCCTAAAGTATGTGTCTATATCATGCAGTTTCAGATGACTGCCGGGTATTTGCACTGAGTGAGACTGAGGGTGATAAGACTGTAATTCTACTCTGTGCCGAGTGTCCGATAGGGAGTTGGGGATGGTACTGGGAGATGTGATAGTTAGCTGGCAGTGGAGAGGCAAGGAGTGTGTTTCAGAGACAAGGGACAGGGGATTGGGAGGGTGTAATCTGTGGGCATGGGCGACTGTGTTAAACTCACTCGCGGAATGATAATGAAGGGGTGAATGGGTGAAGGAAAGAGGCCCTATTGCTCACCCTAAGATCTCCCTGCTCTCTCTCGCTATAAAGCTGCGCAGTTTGGCCCGACGGTTTAGCCATCCTACCACTGTGTGATAAAAGACACAACAAACATCAGTACTTTCATTGTCACAGCACGCAGGTTGTGTTTAGGATGAGCTACGGTGAGTTAAGGATGGACTTGCTTACATGTAAACAGTGTGAGAGCACAACGAGAGGCTTTCATGGAAATACACAAGCAAAACGTGGGTTTTCAAGCGTTGTCTGATAAGGTTGGTACTAGGGTACCACACCGCCAAGCAGCTGCCTTTAACTTTAAATTGATTTATTTTCCCTGGAGGAGGCTGGGTTTCATTCCTCTTTATCCTCTTTAGATTCCCGGTCATGAATGACATTCAGTGTTACATACCCAATTAGACTGACATGTTCAAAGTTCGTTCATGCTATAATGCCAAAGGATTGTTGTCCGCATACGTATATCCTAACATGTACAACAAACCAAAACTAGCTTTTAAAAAGTGTTTGAGATTGAATTCGGCTTCTCTTCAAGAAATTACAAGTGTATCTTAAATACACAATTTCCTATGAGCAGCGGCCTAAAGAGTATTCAATTTGTTTGTAGGTTTTTTTTTGTCTGCTTAAAAAAAATCTCAGGATATTTTCTGGGATTTTCAAATGAAATAAAATCCCAGCAATTAAAATAAATTCAACAAAATAAAAAAATGACAAAATAAAAAATGTACTGTACCTGCACATGCCAAAATATTACAAAATCCAATAAATACAGAAATTATTGCACAGTTAAAGGCTCCACATATGTTATCATTAAATGAATCCTCTGATCGACCGTCAAAAAGGTTCTTTAGCCAAATGAGGCAGTTTAGACCAGCTTCAATTGGTGCTGTTAATATCTGTTTTGTTTATTTAATAGTTTTTCTCAGTTGGCAGTTAGTTTCTTAGGCAAAAAACATAAAATTAACCCAAAATTCAATATTTAATAAAAAGAGTATCCAGCTACCCCCTTTTGTATTTTTAGTTTTTTATAAGTCAATGTGTGGTGAAAGAAGCAAAATTGGAAAATCTGGCTTAGCTTCTCTCGGCTTGTTCAATTTTCACCTCGTTGGAAATCAAATGTTCCCCGTGCCACTTTTTCATGTGTTTCTCAAGTGTGCTGTACACGCTGAAGGGCATTTGGCAAATGTCACAGCGGTACACTTCCTTACCCATCTGGCCGTGGGTCTTCATGTGGCGGGTGAGCTTGGAGCTCTGGGCGCAGGCGTAGTTGCACAGCTCGCACTTGTAGGGCCTCTCCCCAGTGTGGCTGCGCCGGTGCACCGTCAGATTGCTGCAGTTTTTGAACACCTTGCCGCAGTACTCGCATGTGTCGCTTCGCCGGCTCTCCTTGGAGCTGGGCCGGCCCGGTCCCGGTCCCCCAAGGTGAGGTGTGCTACCCCCGCTGGCCGTGCCGCTTCGCCCTGACAGGCCGCCGTCCAGGAGGTCCCCGGGAGGTGTGGAGAAACGCAGGCTGCCATTTTCGGACGAGTGCTCCGAGGAGGTGCCGAAAGGAGATTGTCTGGAGTCGGTGAAGCCCAGGAAAGGGTCTTTGATGAAGTGTCGCGAGGCGGCGTATCCCACCAGCCACTGGGAGTAGACGTTCTCGGAGGGGATGAGGGGCGCCGGGGGCATGTCCAGGTCCTTCTCCACCTTGATCCTCTTGTTGGAGGAGATGGACAGGCTGGGGCTGGTGATGGGTGTGGGCTTGCGTGGGAACAGGCCTGAGAAAGAGTCGCCGGAGCCGCAGTTCCTGCCGTTGACAACGGGCCTCTGGTGCTCCCTCTCCATCTGGTGATGGTGGTGCTCCCTTTCCAACTCCCCCACCACAGAGTCCTCGTCCCCAGTGTCCCGTTGCCCGTCGGACCCCCTCTTAGAGAAGGGCATCCGGTTTTTACGATTGTCGACTATCAAGTTATTGTACTGCTGTATAGTGCTGAGGCCCACGCTCTCCACTATCTTGCCCAAGGAGAGGGAGCTCTTCTCGTCCGACAGCGGCTTGGAGCCGTTCTCGCGGTTACGGTAAAACTCCATGTTGTCCATGCTGAAGTTCGACTCTGGCCGGCTCTCGTTCTCCAGCTCCTCTTCCTCCTCCTCCTCTTCCTCTTCTTCACCCTCTCCCCTGAAGTCACCGTCTCGGTTCTTCATGCCCTCTCCCGTCACGTCGCTGGTGCCCGGCTCCGGGGAGCTGGTGGTGGAGAGCCCATCGTCAGACCTCCCGGTCATGGAGCCGGACTTGTGCATGTGCGTCTTCATGTGCCTCTTCAGCTTGCTGGCCTGGGAGCAGGCGTGGTCACACAGCTGGCACTTGTAGGGCTTCTCGCCGGTGTGGCTCCTCCTGTGGACCACCAGGTTGCTCTGGAACTTGAAGGTCTTCCCGCAGAATTCGCACGACTTGGCCTTGGTCTGCGTCTGGGGCGGCGTAGTGCTGCTGGGGGGCATGGGTGGCAGAGGGGGGGTGCTGAGGAAGGGGGACTTTGGGCTGGGCTGGAAGGGGTTGGGGTTGAGCAGGCGGTGCATAGGGTTGGACCGGCTGGGCGACAGCGGGGGAGTGGCCACGTTGTTGTTCCCCGCCAACTCCCGGAGCCGCCTGGAGAAGTCCATGGACTGGGACTCGATGGCCATGGGCGTCAGCCGCATCACCCTCTCGAAGGCACTGGGGTGCTGGGAGATGAGGCCCATTTCCTCGGCGCTAAGTCGCTCCAGCCTGTGGGGATCCAGGTGGTGGCGGGGCGGAGGGCTGACAAAAGGAGGCGTGTTGGGGATGCCGCCGCGGTTCTCCATAAAGCCCGGAGGGGGCTCCCGGAGCATGGGCCCGGTCATCCTCAGCAGGTGGAAGGGGTTGTTCTCTCCCAGGAAGTTGGTAAGTGGGGACTGGGGTATGGAATCCTGGCCCATGGGGGGCCCAGGGATGGTGAGGCGGGGAGTGAGCGACGCGTTGGTAGGGTTGGACTCCAGGTAGATGCGGATGCCGTGGGTGTTCTGGGCGTGCTGCAGAAGGAACCAGGCGCTGGGGAAGTGCTGCTTGCACGTGGTGCAGATGTAGCTGGAAGGCTCGTCTCTGCCTCCTGTCACCAGAGAGAAACACAGAGGGAAGGCGGTCGTTAAAACACCATCTTCTACACAAAACATTTAGGAATTAACCAAATGACAGAAAATACACGGCCAGTTATTTTTGCGTATCAAAGTATTCGGAGGACATAAAAAATAAACCATGCTCAGTGTTTTCTTTTGATTAAGCTCTGAAAGGGATTTCTTTAGGGTGCGTCTGCATTTCAATTGCCGTAGCTTCCTTCCCATAACCATATTTCGCATGTATGACAGGAATATGAAGACAGAGTTAAACAGCCTAAACCAGTGGATATCTGACAGCTGAAATGTTTCCCGGGTTTAAAGTTACAGCAGATAAACAGGGTTATCACCCGGGCATGTGTTGATTTATACAAAGAGAGGAACTTTGCAGAGAAAGAGCCGTCGGACACACTTTTGTTATCCGCCTCATATTTGCCTAATACCTCTAGTAGCGGAAACAGTCTTTGCACATCATGTTGTCACATAAATGGGACAGACTTATCAGGCTTTTGACAAGTGCATTTCCATAGTCACTAAGGATTGGCCACCGTGGAGGGAACACTGTACACTGGTTTAAGTGCTCTTTAATCTCTCCTCCGTACAAAACGCTGAATTATTACACCGTGTGAGTGTGTGAATGTGTGCGTTTGTGCGCGTGTGCATGTCAATGTTTTAAACCCGGGAAGCCCTCCAAGCAGAGGGACTTTAATAGTCTCAGAGATAGAGAGAGGCCAAAGTAATATGGCTCTATATAGAGAAAGTACAACTTAGTGTGATTTAAGGAACCTTATCCATTTCTAACAAATAAAGGCACTATGCCTCCAGGAAACCAATAAAAAGACAAAAAAGGAGGACAGGAAAATTAAGGCTAATTTGGTGGTGCATCAAGATAAATGACTGCTAATAAAGAGAACACAGATAGAGAGGTTCAAACAGGAGTAAATAATCACTTGTCTTGGGATATTTAAAGATGCATTCCGGAATGTAAAGCACAGCGAGTTTTGCTATAATATTTTTCTAACATATCAAACAATTAGCTTATTTTGAGACAGATCACAACATATAGGATATAATACACAATTGGATGATGCAGGTCACAGAAACCTGGATCTGATTTTGCCCATGAGCAACATAACTCCTGACTAAAATCCAAAAATGTTTTGACTTTCATCTTTTTAAGTCACTGGTATTTATCTCACAACCACGTGGTGTTTTTTCAAATTCTAGACACATCCAATCCAATCCGTCAGAGCCGATGATACCTCAAAGGTTTTGAGGAAGACGTAGCAAAGCGCTAGTTTTTTTTTAACGTTACAGGTCCATGTCCAAAAATACACCTTCTGACTCAAATTCAATAATTTCAGGTATAAGTGAAGGCTGATTGAAATAAATAAATCCTAATAGTATAACAATTTTTCTCTGAGTATATCTTCAGCTAAACAAAGGGAGAGGCATTTAAAAGATGAGTCTCTGTTATCTCTATACAACCAAGGCCATAGTAAACTTTCCTTAATGTGAACATGTGCCCTAGTCAGTTACTGCCACAGTAAGTCAGGACCAAAATGACACTTTCCAACCTGAACAGACACAACTGCTGCAAATCTATAAAAGAAAAATCCACTGTAATGAAGAGTGTCTTATTTCAGGGATCTGGAGCAGTTCCGACCATCCTTTCTGTGTACAACTCATCTATAAAAAAAAATCCACTGTAATGAAGAGTGTCTTATTTCAGGGATCTGGAGTGGTTCCGACCATCATTTCTGTGTACAACTCATCTATAAAAGAAAAATCCACTGTAATGAAGAGTGTCTTATTTTAGGGATCTGGAGCGGTTCCGACCATCATTTCTGTGTACAACTCATCTATTAAAAAAAATCACTGTAATGAAGAGTTTCTTATTTCAGGGATCTGGAGCGGTTCCAACCATCATTTCTGTGTACAACTCATCTATAAAAGAAAAATCCACTGTAATGAAGAGTGTCTTATTTCAGGGATCTGGAGCGGTTCCGACCATCATTTCTTTGTACAACTCATCTATAAAAAGAAATCCACTGTAATGAATAGTGTCTTATTTCAAGGATCTGGAGCGGTTCCGACCATCATTTCTGTGTACAACTCATCTGTAGGTGGAAACATCCATTCCCGCATACTCACTGAAGCAGCCCGGCCTCCCCATTCACCCCCCACTGTGAGCTTAGCGGAAGAGCTTAGCAGCTGCAACAACCGTGAATGCATCTCGCTGTGATGTTCCGAGGTGGATTTATGGCACTAAACAGGAAAAAATACTACATATTTTTGTTGAAGCAATACTAGTCTCTCTTGGTCACAGGGGGACACAATCACTTCGATCTTAAAGGGGAAGTTGTGCTGGCAGTTAAACGGTGTCAGCTCATCGCTTCGAAGAAGCAAGTCAAACCAGTCTGCCGTCAGCACCGGAAACGGTTCCGGTTTTGTACTGTTACAAAGTTTGATCATATCTATATTAGTCATGAAGAAGGTGAAACCTTACAGTCCGTCATTAGTTTGACTGTGACTATATTAGTTAAAAAAAAATCAAATAATTCTAAATAGGTATATAAAAAAATATGATATTTCATATTTTCATTCCTCTAAAGTGAGTACACCTGAATTTCATTGAGAGTGGGAAAGAGAGATGGAGTGAGAGAGAGACAGAGTGAGAGAGAGACAGAGTGAGACAGAGTGAGAGAGCCCAGGCACTTGGCATAGTTGTGTACATGACTAATTGAAGGCCCGGCCTCACAGGTACACATACAGGATTTTAATGCATAGGGGACTCGTTACTGTGGCGACACAAACAAGCAAAACATACAGCACATACAGTGGAAATGGATGCTTAACACAGACTGGCATTCTCCTAGGGGAACTGGTGGAAAGCGCATGCACGCGCTCACACACACACACACACACACTAGTGGGAAATGGTAATTGTGCTGTTGGAAATGGGTTTCATTTATTTATTAAATGAAAGCCTGCTGCTTTGACCTAAAGCGGCAATTCAGAATACAGAAGAAAACATAGGCTGCTGTTATTGTTTAGGTATCGGACACAGAGGGTGATGTGGGTGTGTCTACATAAATAAGGTGTGAAATACTTTATCTACAGAGGATCAAGAAACGTGCTTCCCAGCTCAAACATGGCAGAGTTTGTCCCTGGGTTTAAGAATGCTGTGCGTGTGTGTGTGTGTGTGTGTGTGTGTGTGTGTGTGTGCCTGCGTGCGTGTTTAACGCTGCTGTCTAATGTGTCTGACCTGTCATTAGTCCACAGAGGGGAGAGCGACTAAAAGGCTATAAAAGGAGAGTGAACACACAGTCAGCAAGCCTGTGATGATATGTAGAACACCTTGCGGACGGCGCCCAGATGTCCACACCAGAAGACAAAGTCTATCAAGGTCACAAAAAGAATGTCTGTCTCCCTGTACTCATATTATCATCTAAAAAAAAACACATTCTTCTGCTGGTGTTACGTTGGAAGTCATGGGCACTAAGCAATACATGCCTACTAGCGTGGGCACTGTGACGTCAGGTGCTCCATTTTGTTCCTTTAACACTTTAACATTTACATCCCATCAATTACTGTTCTCTGTGTGCCAGCTCAGAATGGCTCCATCAATCCATCTGGCCGGAACATGTTCAGACCCTGCCGCTTGTCATGGCGCTTATCACGCGGACATCACTGGAAATTAGTGTAAAAGTGTTATTCCCATGTGGAGATGTAGTGAGATGTTAATGTCTGTCTGATGTGTGTGTGTGTGTGTTGGGGGGGGTTGGGGGGGGTCAGGGGCGACTTGAGTGAGGGAGTGGAAACAGCAGCTCAGTACTGAAGTCAGACTACTGTAGCCCTTTAAACACTTTGATTTAATTACAGTGGGCACAGCATACTCTCACTCTCCCTAACACACACACACTCACACTTATCAATAATAGATACAAGCACACAGTCTCCCACCCTCCTCCATGTTGTTTTATGGGCTCCATGTAGGAAAGACAAAACATTAAAGAAACAAGGACTTAGATTTTTGCCCTTCCCTTCACCATTTGGATGTAAACAACACCAACCTCAACTGTCCAGACTAACTTCTTCAGCTTCAACCATAAACATATTTCATTCATTTCTGCCCCACGACTAAGGAGAAGGAGAAGTCCATCTCTCCTCTGGCCTTCCCTCCCTGGGCTGATGCCCTGTGCCGAAGGGAGGGACTGGAGTGGCCATGGGTTTATTGAGGAGTGTTCAGTGTTTGCCCCCCGGGGGGAGGAGTCCGACGCAGATGGCAAATAAAGTATGCAGCCCGAGGCGAGAGCACATTATGCTAATTCTAATGTCAGCTGTACTTTAATATACAGCTCTATTTAATCACCCCATTATTTCACATTTCCATAGAAAAAAACAAGTGATATAGAGAGAGAGAGAGAGAGAGAGAGAGAGAGGGAAAAACCTGCGGCAATACATTGCACCCCCCACACTCTTTCTCCCCCCTACCTAGGTGTGTCAGACTGTGGTTGTGCGGAAGACGGTACCCGCACACACAACTCACACGTTCTAAACGAGCTGTTCACACACATCCATTTGATCAATGACACACTGATGCAAATGGCCGCACTTGAAGACCTGATTCGACGTCTATGAAGACACCACTTCCTGGTCCGCTGTACTGGTGCTGGATCATCATTTGATCATCCAGTCGTTACGAAAGTATGTTCAAGGTACATCTGAATTCTGTCCTTTTCACTTAGAAATGTCAAGTCCTACTACAAAATCTATCAGTTGAGCAAATTATAATACTTATAATAAATCTAGTTATCCACAGGTATATTTTCCTACTGGTTGAAACTGTCCAATTAAGACACAACATCTGTACTGCCATATCAACCGTACAGACACACACCACGATACCATAACACATCCATGGACCCACTTCTCATTCTCCGGCAAACAAAGAGAAAGTAAAGAGCAGAAATCCAAGAGAGAAAAGTTCCTTAAGTGTAATGAGTGGAGACGGTGGGCTTCTCCCTGAGTGGCGGCGGCATTAAAGGAGGAAGTAACGATCTTGTTTTTCACCAGACACACTCCCATTGTGAAACAGCTGCTGCATGGAGAGGAGAGAGAACAGAGAGAGACGGGGGAAGGGGGGGTGGGAGCTAGAGAGGACAACACAGTGTGTCGGTCTTCCACGGACGCTGCCTCTCACCACGCTAAGCCCCCTGATTCAATTAGGCAGAAATTATGACTAATAATGATCTTAGGTTTCCAAACAGGCAATGTCAAATGCTGCATGCCAATCTGGGTTTTAGGAGAACACGCGCGCACAGCATTGCACGAAAACACGCATGCGGGCGCAAACACGTCTTGATACACGTAAGTGAAAAAGCACACACGCACAAGCACACACACGCACAAGCACACACACGCACAAGCACACACACCCACACACACACAACAAAGAATCCTTACAGTCTCAACCCCGATGACTCGCCAGGGAGAAACTGACCAATCAGTGTCCGGTATTCTCTGGCCCTCCTGTTTCCCGAAGCAGGTGATTCGTCATGTCTTCTCACGCAGTTAGCTTCCTCTATTCTGACAAGCCTCGTTGCTCTCTCCGAGCATTGAGAAGAAGCAAGAACGTAGTAAGTTGGTTGGTGCGTGAACCACACCGAATAACAGCCACTGTGCTTCACCATTATTGGGGTTTCATTGTTGTGAGGCCGCGTTTATGAGATTAAAATAAAAGCTCAGAGTCATTATGCTATCTAGGAGGGAGACAGAATACTTATTTTCAGTGATTTGGCAAATTGGCATTCACTTGTCATTATAATGTGTTGTGTCTTTGTTGACTTGAAAGCAAAAAGATGCGACAATAAAAACAGAGAGAGAGAGAGAGAGAGAGAGAGAACATATGACAGAAAAATGGAGGGAGGGTGAGAGGGAAGGAGGCAACCATATTTTAATGGCTCTTAACAAAGGGGGGTAGCGCTATTTGCCAAAGAAACTCTCCTGGAATTTGCGATTTTCTCCAACAAAACAATAGCTGATCCGGGTGCTGAACTGACGAGGAAGCAACGTAGCGGAGGAGGAGAGGCCTATAGGATCTTCTAATGAGGTGATCATTTGCTGACATTGGTTTTTACTGTGGGGACTTGATTTAGGCTGTCATTAAGCCATTATCCAGGGTAAAGAAGACTGCCGTCCTGTAAGAGCCCTGTTTGGGTCTGGAAGCCCTTTCTCTCTCTATTAGTGGAAGCGTGCCGCGCTGGGCTGGCCCCGTGCCTGTGTTTGGTTTGGCCCGCGTTCACACACATCTTTGGCAGGAAGGCTGTTGGATGGCTTACAGAGAGAGAGAGAAAGAGGGAGTGAGAGAGTGAAAGTGAGAGAGTGAGAACGAGAATCATAGGCAATGAGGGAGAGAGGGAAAAGCATGCAAGAGTAACGTAGAGAAACGGAGACTAAGGCAGGGAGGTAGAGAACAGGAGAGAAGGAGAAATGGATTATGTGTAGTGAGCTGATGGATCTATGAGGGAGATACTTTTTTTTTTTTTTACGGTGTTTTATGTCACTGTTAAATCAACTGACATAACTTTTTAAGGGTCCACTTTTCTTCAGAAAATAACAAAAAATACCTCAGACCTTCAAATGTCCATTTATTGAATAATAACATGATTGAAGTAAATTCTAGACTTTTTTGTCATCCTTCCATCCTTCTAGACCATATCTTTTTTAGAGGTCATAATAATTAATACACCATTTTAATATACGTAAATTATAAATTTGGGCCAGAATTCCAGAAATCTGAACTATTACACTATATATTAAAAACATAAAATTGTATGTGACCAATGTAATTATTTTGCATCAAAAGCAAGTTAATATGTAACAGCCTTAAGAAGAGCACTTGGAACATGTGATAGGGGAAGGTAATGGAGTGAATTAATGAAGGTTTCTGCCTGTTCAGATGGAGAAAAGAAACGTTCACAGGTGTCTGTAGGGAAGTAACACCTCAAATGTGAGCACCACACACCACACATATGCTGAGTGTGTGTGTGTGTGTGTGTGTGTGTGTGCCAGTGCATTTTATGTGTGTATAACTTCACCTATAAACACCCTATATTTCTCACATATACACACACACACACACACACACACACACACAAACACACGCGCACACAGCGATCAGGTGGAGTTGACATTGTAGCAGCCTATATGTGTTTACCTCACAGAGCCTTGTGGCAGGACAAGAGACAGAGACACAGGATCAATCAGGATCGCGTCCCAAATCACACCATTCCTACACTATGTACATGTAGCGACTTCCTTCTCATCAGTGCCCCTGGACAAAAGCAGTGCTCAGGATAGGGGGAAGTGATTCCATTTGGGACGCACACAGGCTCTCCAGCCCTGTATCCTGCTATGATGAACTCCATCCACTGCTCCCCTTCAGCCGGGAAGGATGGAGGTGGGTGGCTGCCTGCCTGCCAGCTTTTCTGTCTGTTTGTCAGCCTTTCTGTCTGTCAGCCTTTCTGCTTTTCTGTCTGTCTACCTGCCGCACTGCATTGTGGGAGCTCCCCTGCTGCTGGTCCCCAGAGTATCGTGATGTGTTTCTCTTCAAAAGGCCTCATCTAAAGGCAGTCTCCTCCCATCTGCATCTCCCAGCACCTAACAGGAGCAGCCATATGTCGTCAAGACAACAACAAAAAAGAAACACAAGACGATGGTGACAAACCCATCCCCCTCCCTTTCCTTAGCCTGTCAAAAAAGAAAGAAATCAACATCTGAAGGAGAAGAGGGAAAGAAAGATAGAAGGGGGAAGAGATGCGACCGGGTTTGGAGAACGGCCGGTACACTGCAAATTCCATCCCCGTCTACACAAATGAAACAAAGCAGCAAACAAACCAGCAGGAGAATGAGCTGTGTTGATCTGAAGAGAGTAGTATTCAGTATTTGTCCGGAGAAACATGTTGACACCGCACTCACAGACCATATCCGAATAAAATGAAATAAGTTCATTTATCGTTTCCATACTATTAATCACACTCTATCTCTCTCCCTCTACCGCCCTCTCCTATATCTCTCTCCCTCTACCGCCCTCTCCTATATCTCTCTCCCTCTACCGCCCCCTCCTCTATCTCTCTCCCTCTACTGCCCCCTCCTCTCTCTCACCCTCTACTGCCCCCTCCTCTATCTCTCACCCTCTACTGCCCCCTCCTCTATCTCTCTCCCTCTACTGCCCCCTCCTCTATCTCTCTCCCTCTACTGCCC
>JACXGJ010009611.1:0-23899 GCA_016801105.1 Esox niger | reverse complement strand
AAACCCCTTAAACCACCCACCAGCATGCCTCACCACCAATCAAACCCCTTAAACCACCCCACATGTCACACATCTGTCAAACCCCTCAATATGTTGAATGGTTAGTTGGACATCAGCCCCAAAACAACATTTAAAACAGAATTGCAACAGAACATAAACATGAAAAAAGCTAATTTAACAGCCAGAACCCTGCGGACCTTTGGAATTGGTGCCCTTGGTTCCATGAAAGCAATGGCTCCATTAGAAGAAATAGAAACATTTAATTTAACCTGGGAATTCGCTTGTACGACCGTGACCGTCGTTTCAATGTCACGATGTGTGTTTTGGAGAAAGTGACATTTTCCTTTGGTCCTTCATGAGGCGTTCAGCACTACACATTGCATTGGGTATGGAGGAGTGTACATGATTGCCACTTCAGATCCAAGTACAGAGATTAGTGTTGAAAATGTCACACCATGGGCCCGGGTCAGAAATAGTACACTATTTAGTAAATAGTCTGCCATTTGGAATGCTAGACACATTGACCAAACTCCAAATCCCAAAACAAAACATTAACGCCTGAAATTCCGTTATTATTTGTGACTTTGAAATGTGAACACTATGTTCAACCTCGAACCACTACGATGTTTTTGTGCTCGGTCTATAGACTTAGTTGATATTGGAAACCCCATTTTGTTTGACCACATTATCTTGGAGCTCACTGCCAAATCCCTGCATGTCCCATCACCAAACCGTCTCTGAACCCAACAATGAACCAGACCAGACTTCGGTTCAAATCCTATTGAAAATCATTTTGGGTTGAGAGAGAAATAGAAAGAGAGCGAGAGAGAGTGAGTGCCTGAGAGAAAGAGAGGGAGACCAGAGTGAGAGAGGGTCTCCCTGTCTTTCTATGGGGGTCGGTATGGGGGTCAAAGATGCTGAAGGAACATTCTCCTTGCTTCCAGGCCAGAGATCCAACACATCTCACATTCAATGGAGGAGCTTAGTTTTCTTTTGGTGGGGTGTGGCTTATAACCCACCTAGCATTACAAACCAGTCAAATTTACCCCCACACCCTCCGGAAAGTAATGAAAAGCCTGGTACCCATTGACCCCCTAATATGCAACACAAACCGACAGCCTTGTTTCAGTGGGTTTTTGACAAGATGAGGAGCAATTAGAGGGAATATGGGATGAGGACAGAGGGAGTATGGGATGAGGACTGAGTGGAGAGGGAGTATGGGATGAGGACTGAGGAGAGAGGGAGTATGGAATGAGGAGTGAGGAGAGAGGGAGTATGGGATGAGGACTGAGGAGAGAGGGAGTATGGAATGAGGACAGAGGGAGTATGGGATGAGGACTGAGGAGAGAGGGAGTATGGGATGAGGACTCAGGAGAGAGGGAGTATGGGATGAGGACTGAGGAGAGAAGGGAGTATGGGATGAGGACTGAGGAGAGAGGGAGTATGGGATGAGGACTGAGGGAGTATGGGATGAGGACTGAGGAGAGAGGGAGTATGGGATGAGGACTGAGGGAGTATGGGATGAGGACTGAGGGAGTATGGGATGAGGACTGAGGAGAGAGGGAGTATGGGATGAGGACTGAGGGAGTATGGGATGAGGACTGAGGAGAGAGGGAGTATGAGATGAGGACTGAGGAGAGAAGGGAGTATGGGATGAGGACTGAGGAGAGAGGGAGTATGGGTATGGACAAAGACTGAAAGATAGTGTGTTTTCTTCCATTTTACCAGCTGGATTGTATAAGAGGACCAATGCTTTCGCAATGCCTGTTTTCCTCATCACCCACAGAGACCTCCCCCAAACCAGACTCCTCCACAAGCACCCATCACTGACCTCCCCTCCTCTGGCCCCATGCGGCGGTGCATGTCCTTCTTTAGTATTCAGGGTTCAGAGTGCACCTTTCCCAAATGAGGCATTCTACTTTCCAATCTTTTCCGCCTTTTCCTTTAATGGTCGTTCCAGATAGAGTCTCAAAAGGTTGACGGCCCCTTCGATGTGCTTCAGGCCAACACCAGATGATACAGCATTGACTGGCTTCACCAACATTACTCCTTTGTTCTACTTCTTACCAAAGCCCTTATGGCCTACATTGGGAATAGGGACACATTCTGGAAAGGGAGAAATAACTAAGAGAGCAAAGAGGCAGGTGAGACAAAGACAAGAGAATGCGAGAAGAGTTAGGGGGAGTGGGGGGAGGGCCAAAGAAAGGACAGAGATAGGACAGGAATGCAACAGAGGAGAGGACGGGGAGAGAGGGGGAAACAGAGGAGAGGAAGGGGAGAGAGGGGGAAACAGAGGAGAGGAAGGGGAGAGAGGGGGAAACAGAGGAGAGGAAGGGGAGAGAGGGGGAAACAGAGGAGAGAAACAAAATATATATTATTTTTAAAAGGATGCCTCGATTTAGAGTTGTTTGTTTTTTTCAAACACCCCTTCTGTTCTGTGACCCTTTTGTCACTTTTGCGAATGTTACTGAAATTGTTTACTGCAGTCGTGCTATTTCTTGCATCTTGCAATTTTGAAAGCAGTTATCATGGTTTCAATTTCCTGTCTTTGACAATCTTTGTAGCGACACAAACTGAAACACTGACCGCACACACAAAACCTCCACTGCAAACAGTCTTCACTCTCTGGAACGACGTGAGCCCTTAGTACTAGGTTCTAACTCAACGTGGGCCCCTTAGTACTAGGTTCTAACTCAACGTGAACCTTTAGTACTAGGTTCTAACTCAACATGGGCCCTTAGTACTAGGTTTTCTAACTCAACATGAACCTTTAGTACTAGGTTCTAACTCAACGTGGGCCCTTAGTACTAGGTTCTAACTCAACGTGAACCTTTAGTACTAGGTTCTAACTCAACGTGGGCTCTTAGTACTAGGTTCTAACTCAATGTAGACCCTTAGTACTAGGTTCTAACTCAACGTGAGCCCTTAGTACTAGATTCTGACTTAACGTGGGCCCTTAGTACTAGGTTCTAACTCAACATGGACCTGTATCCTGCAAATGGAGCAATTGCGGTTCCTGCCTGTCCTTGAGGTTACCTTTGGAATGTGTGATTACTCCGGTAAATCATCCTTTAGAATGCAGTCCTGAGCTGAGATATATGAGATATGGTCTCGCTTGGTCCCACATACAATACTGTCCTGTCCAACCAGCGGTCCGGGACAATAAAACACACGGTCAACTCAAAAGAATTGGCACCCTAAATGAGCAAAAAGAGAATGCATAATATAACAGAAACAATGAGTCATATTCTGGGCTCAGACATAAGGGGGAGCCATATTTGTTTCATTCAAGTGCAGTCCTTTTTCAGACTAACATTTTATTGAGTAATACGATTGTTTCTGCCGAACGTAGGTTTCAAAAGTATTGGCATCCCTGCCATCAATATTTGGTAAAGCCTGCCCTGGTGTGGATAAGTCCGACCAGATGGGCCTACACATTTGGAGAAACGCTGGACCACTCAGGCAGAACATTTCAGGAGCCTTGATAGCCTCTGGTTTGCACAGGTGGACTATGCTCTTCAATTCAGACCACTTGGATTCAAGTCTGGTGACTGAGATGGCCGTTGTAGGACATTGTTTTTGTGGCGCTGTGTTTATTTTAATGTGTGTTTGGGGTCATGGTCTTGTTGAAAGGTCCATCCATGGCGAAGCCTCAATCTACTGGCAGAGGCAAACAGGTTTTGGGTTTGAATATCATGGTACTTAGTGGAATACATTATGCAATAAATTTTAACAAGATCCCCTGAACAACTGAACTGTAAGCAGTACCCTTTTGTCATTAAACATGCAAATGGTGCGCATGGCCAAAAAGTACATTTTTTATCTCATCTGACCCCAAACCACTATTCCAATTGTACTTCCAATAACACTGTTAACCACAAGGGAGACCAACAAGTGCGAGAGAAGAAGAACAGTGGACACGGGATTTGAACCCCAGTCTTTGTCAGGAAGTTGTATATACAGCACATTTGGAAAGTATTCTTTTTTTATTGGAATACATCACATGTTTTCTCTCAATAATTGACACAATAGTGGATAGTGACCCAAAAATTTTAAATATAATTGATGAGCTATAATTTATGACACCTGTCTTTGAGATTCTTGATTTTATCAGACGGGAGAATCATGTTTCTCATGGTCTGAATGTCCTTTAGGTGCCTTTCGGTCATCTCCCAAACAGGCTGTCATGTGCGTTTTAACGAGGAGTGTCTTCTGTCTGGCCACTGTACCATAAAGTCCTGATTGATGGAGTGCTGTAGAGGTGGTTGTCCTTCTGAAAAGTGGTCCCATCTCCTTGCAGGATCTCCGGAGCTCGGTCACAGGGGCAATTGGGTTCTCGGTCACCTCCCTGAGCAAGGCCTTCCTCTCACGATTAGTTTAGGTCTTTAATAGGTTTTGGTGGTTCAAATCTTCTTCCATTTTAGAATGATGGTGTCCATTGTGTTCTTGGGGCCCTTCAATGCTGACGAATTGTTTTGGTACCTTTCTTCAGATCTGTGCCTTGACATAATCCTGTCTTGGAGCTCTGCAGACAATTCCCTCAACCTCATGGCTTGGTTTTTGCTCTGAAATATGCACTGTCAACTGTGACTTTGAATAGACAGGTTTGTGCCTTCCCAAATCATATCCAATCAATTTGATTCACCACAGGTGGGCTCCAATCAAGTTGTAGAAACATCTCAAGGACGATGAATGGAAACAAGCTACACCTGAGCTCCATTTCAAGTTTAATTGCAAAATGTATTAATAATAATGTCATTCGGATAATTCAGTTTTTCATTCTTCAAAATTTCTAAAATCCAATTTTTGCTTGGTCATTATGGGGTGGTAATCTAACAAAATGTGGAAAAGGTGAAGGGATTTGAACACTTCTTAAATGCACGGTACACAACCATGTACCAAGTGCAATTTACACATTCCCAGAATTTTGAAGCTAGCAGTATGGTATAGGGACATTGCACAAAACACATGCTGAGTGAACAAACGTCTACATTCAATATGCTATAAGCTAAGTAGTGAACATATGGGGTGAAGGTATATGAGCACGGTGAGGGAGTACTCCATACATTAAGCTGACAAAACCGCTTCGCTCCACTCTGACAGATTAATGTAGACCGCGCACCCGACATGCCAGAAACTGTTTTAGATTTCTGTCAGGACAGTCTAAGACGTGAGTTGATTGATGAGCTTCCACTGATTAAGCCAACAGGGCTGTCAGACAGTCACACAGCACTGTTGGAATCTGTCTCAGGCAGGGATTCATTGCAGTCACGCTTTTCCAGCAGGCACCTTTTAAAAGCAATTTTCCCGCGTCTCCAGAGGCTGCGTAGGTTACAGTTGGTAGCTTACACGCCAGGCTTGTGGGTTCGATTCCCACGGAGGTGGGATGAGGGCTGAACTTTTGTCATTCTAAAAAGCAGGGAAGTGTGAGTTTCTCTGGATAAGAGTATCTGCTAAATGACTAAAATGAACAGCATTCTGTAAAAATTGAATATGTTGTCTCTTAAGGGAATTAGCATAAAAACTGCCTTGCCAGAAGAGTGCGTTAGGATTCAAGTACAGCCTTCATGTTTTTTTGCAATGTTTTTCAGTGCTACAAATAACATGAAGGAGTTCTGTATTGTCCTTCAAAACCACAATCCTTTCAAAGTAGTCTGTGAAAATCTACAGTTCCCATACTGAAAGGATATGGTTATGATCCTTTATTATTTAGTAATACCATTACCCAACACATCACAACAGAAAACATTACAACATAACACACCACAACACGAAACAAACAATTACAACACAACTCATCACATCACAAACAATTACAACACAACACAAAACATTACTACACAACACGGCACCACAATGCCAAAACATCCCAACACGAGACAGAACGACACATCACAGCACAAAACATCGAGACACGTCACAGCATGACACATCAGATCAGACTGCAACACGTCAGGAAACATCACAGCCGTAATAACATCAGAACACATCACCGCACCCATCAGTGGGTGCTGACGTTAACAATGAAATCGACCGTGCAAAAGTATATTCAGTTCACCCTTCCCTGGATCACGTGATGTCGAATCAGTACGCGGACAATACGGGGCAGAGATGTGACCTCATTGCGAGCCTTTCAGATGGAATCGCTGAGCAAGACCATAACTCTAGCGACCCCCCCCATCAGCTGCTGCTTGACACTGAGATGGGTCGTCGCTCGTATTAATGATGCATTCAAAATCATCTGGCTTGTATTTCCCCTCCTGTGGTTGTGGACAGATGATAGTGTGCAGATGCACCTGGGCACCAGTTTTTTCTTTTAGGACTTATTTGTTTGATTTGCGGACACAGATTAAGCGCCAGTCTAGGACTGTGAAATATAGCTCAGTGAAAAACTGGGCTTAACCTGTGCCCGCATGAATCGACCCCTAAAGTTTATACATCTATTATACAGCTACAGCATTATGTGTTATAATACATAACCTTTCTGATGGATATTAAAGATGTTTCGTTTTTACTTACTGCCACTCTGGTATGGGTTTGTCCCAGCGAGCTGAATGAAAATGAATGCGTGAACTGGATGAAACACGTTGGATCAAAGCGCCTGCTAAATTACTAACATTTAATTATCATCTGGGTGCCTTGAATCCTGAGGTATATGAGAACGTATACAACAGGTATGACATCACATACATTCCTACAGCTTCAGTTGCATTGGTGACCAGTTTATAATGACTATTACTCATGCAACATTGAGCAGTATTACGATTGGTTACATCCACACCTGTGCATCGTTTGTAAAGGGATACATGTAAGCAACAGATGCATATATCCAATCAGGTGAAACCCATAGATTAGGGCCTAAGTAATTAATTTCAATTGGCTAATTATCTTATATGTACTGAAAGTCAGGCGGAAGGGTAACCTAGCGACCATGTGCACTGAGCCATTGAATGAAAGGTGGCTGGTTCAAATCCCCGAGCCGACAAGTCAAAAAAAAAAACGCCATTCTGTCCCTGAGCCAGGCAGTTTACCCCAGAGACTCCCCCGTTGTTGCTGGAAATAAGGTGGTGTATTTAGCGCACAGAGATACACGTTTGCAGTGTTTGCATGTCTTGTGAGTATTTATGTTCCAAGTATGATGTGTCATATGTGCCACCACGGTAGCCACACAGCCAAGGCTAGGACTGTGCACAATCATCATCATTTCCACTCATTTTGGTGGATTCTTTTTAAGGGGTAAAATCCCTGACATCAGCAGAGTGTGCTTAGTATTTGTGGTTGTGTGTGTGTGTGTGTGTGTGTGTGTGTGTATTTTTCTGTGTGTCCATCTAAGACTATATTATCTGTCTCCCAGACATCACAATAATGGCTCCAACACGGGGCCTGAGGGGACCCTGGGGCCATACATCACAAAAAAAGGTGTCCTTTTCCCAATTACCTCCTTCAGCCCTCCTTTCTGCAAACGAGCCACTAGAAAAACCTTTCAATACCCGCCATCATTTTTCACTTGACTGTGCTTCACACAACCTACAAATCTGCTGAGATTGCTCTTGACCTGTTGACCTTTTGTACTTCCTCAGAACTGAGGGAAGGGAGCGCTGCCGCTCACTTGCTCTCCAACCAAGGGCCAAGAATTGAGGAGTAAATGGAATTAGAGGGGATATTCAGCAAATTTTGGAGGACAAGGGAAGTCAATGAAAATGATAAAAGACTAATTGTTTTTCACTTCTGGACAAACGTTTTTTTTCCACTGGCCCACCCGAAACTTAGTAAATGTTTCTCATTCATGTTACTGACCAGCTTTGACCTGACAATTTAAGGTGGTAATGAACAGCATTAGTGGAAGCTTTCCTGTTGGAAGTATTATTCCAGAGATTTGAAGGACGTCTGCGCAACCAGAGTCATTATTATGATTTGTTAGCATAACCAGTAGATTTTGAATGCTGTCCCCAGCATTCTGTTTTTCTACTCTCCTTTTACATAGTTTTTTTATTTGTTGTTCCTGCAACTGGTAAACAAAGCTGCGTCTCACGGTGAACTCAAAATGTCTGAAAAGGAGATGATTTTTCATCAGTGACATTTTAAAGGTATGCCCAATGATCCAATGCACTGGAACCACTAGAAAAAGCTCCTATGACTGGTGTAAAGAAAGCAGCAGATGACGGATATTCAAACATTTCTATTCAGCCTTGTTTCGTATCCCAAATGGAACCCTAATCCCTGTATAGTACACTTCTTTAAAGAGCCATAGCCCTCTGGTCTAAAGTTGAGGCCCATATTAGGAATAGGGTCCTAGCAGGGATACAAACCGAACCTGTTTGAGAGGAGTCAAGGGGCCACTATACCAGACATGGTCGACATTCTCAGTTCACGGGTCAGGCTCAGATCCTGCTGACGTGTTTCTGTTTTGCTACTGTTGGCGTGTAGTCTATACACACACACACACACACACACACACGATGGGGTGAAAGTTCTACTCATTAGTGGACAAATAGTCCTCTTGTCTGTGGAATATCTGACAAACACACTGTTTCTGAATGGGAATTTCCTATCTGTGATGCCCAATGTGTGTGTGTGTGTGTGTAACTAAGTAAAGTAATTTGTATGCCTGTGCATGTGTGTAAGTGCGTGTGTGCGCCTATATGCTCAGTGTGTCTGTATCTGGGTGAAAAAAAGTGAAGGGCAGTATGGTGTGTTATTTTATACCCATAAGATGGATGTTCTCCTGGCCCGACATAACTTCTCCCTCTGCCTACCACCCATACATCACAATGGGCCAGATACAGTTGAGATTAAATTGCCTGCGCTACATCTAACTCCCCGGCATACTGGAACAGAATGGACGTGTTATTGTGATTGATGATTCCCAATGCACTCAAATTAGACTTTAAGCAGTGATCTTTCTTTGAGGTGGAGGAGAATATTAGCGGCCATTATGAATGTGGTTCGCGAAGAATACAGCAGAGCTTCAAGTTACAGTAATTAATCCTTTTTTTTGTGAAAAAAACTTTTCTTTGAAAAGCCATTCTTCTTAACGGGGAAAAAAATCACTTAATGTCTTCTCAAGCTTAGGAAAGAATTTGTTCTGCCTTTAATCATTTTTGAAAAATGTAATAGAATGAGACAGAACCGAGTAGGTTTTCGCTGTTATCTGCTCTTTCAATGGCCTTTGCTCACTCGGTCATGCCTCTATTCAGATGTTTAGGAAGTTGAAGACTGGAAGTGTACAGGATCAGAAAGCATTAGCACAATACTGTCACGCAATATTTCACATAGGATTTACATACTTCCGTGGACTGTCTCTTTGGACGGTATCACACTCCTGAACGTAGGCCTTTAGATAGATCTCATTCAAACTTTTTTGTCAGTTTTCTAAGAAAAACATGAACACTCTGACCCTGTCTTTTCCTGAATATTATTCCAAGTAGGGCATCTGTCCTCTTGGACGAGTTATGTTGGCTTCTTCTCAACAATGCTGTCTCATTGGCTGTGTGTGGGTGGAGCTGTAGCACCATGAGAGTCAAAAGCATCTGGTTCACCCAAACTTTTCTAATGTAAATTATCTGCTGCTGAATCTACCTTTTTACTCGCTATAGCATATAGACAATGTAGCCTAAGTCGCTATGTTATTTTTCTGAAAAGCTGAAAAAGCTACAGAGACCTTGAAGCTCTTTGTAGGTAAATATTCTCTTATGGTGGCCCAGAGGTCCAAGCATTAGTTAAATTTAACTAACTAGCATAGTCAGTTAAACAGTGTAGTTTGTTATCAAGCAAAATTACTTCCCATGACATGGTTAATTAATTTCAAATGTAGATAAATCCTGATACGATGGTAAAAACACAAAATCTATATATTGGTCTGAATACTGGTAATGATTGAGGCTAAATGCAAGCAGTGAAGAATTTGATTTGCAAATTGCATCAAAACAAATATCGGCGTTACACTTCTAAGTTAATAAAGTGATACTGATGCGTTGACATTTTGACAGCCCTAGTTATTTCACAGTATCTTAGCAGTCACCCAAGTGGATATGCCCTTCTGCCATCTGTCGTTTTGGTGAGAAGGGATAATTCTTTACTTTTTGATGTGTTCAGTTGGCTTTTTCCCAAAGCAGCGGCTAACACTTCTGACATCCACAGAAAACAGACAACATGACAAACACGACAAATACAGAACCCTGGTAGGCAAGATGTGTATGTGTATGCAGTTTTGTGCCATTAGATGTTGTTTGATCCATTTTTTTAAAGACAGTTCTGCTGTCGAATAACTGAAGATGGAATGGAGTTTCAATCCCGTGGGACATTACTGAGTGTGGCTGTTAACACATTTTTGACTTGAGGACTGTGAAGAGATCAAAAATGTGTCAGTCTCGTCAACCCACGACCAAGAAAGACAACTGTGTTATTAATGGTAGGTCTGCTGGTGTAGTTTGGGGAGAAGTGTGCTGCTTTGTTTTGAGCCAGCTCCAGCTTTGCTTATTGGTTTTGCCACATTAGACCATACCAGTTTGCAGTAACCTAGAAGTTACAAAACGGGGCCTGAATAACTAGTACTGTTTGTGTCAAAAAAACATACACATGTTATGTTTAATATTACCTGACCAGGCTAAACTTTTGGAAGTGGTGCGCCACTGGATATGGTGCATCTTCCCAGATTACAAACAGTGTTGCGTAATTGTTACCTAGCTCAGAGAAACCTTATCAAACCTCATCAACAGGACGGAAATGTCTGCATTTTCTCACTACTACAGTTGTAGCATAGCCTTTGGCTGACTCGCCTGCTAATTCATTGTGAGGAAGAGATAATGATGATGACGATAACGAAGAGCATATTCTGAGCCTTGGTTGTCTTCTGATAGTTTCGTTCTGTGTTGTCTGTGCTCTGTTATCTGCGTTCTGTTATCTGCAGTCTGAGTTCAGCGTTCTGAGTTCCGTGTTTGATGGAAACGCTTTGACGGTTTCCGTATGTCTTTTTTTTCAGATGCTTCAGAGAAAAGCAGATCTTCAGTGGTTGTGTCGCTGTGTGACACTGGAAAGTGGGGGTTTGGTTATAAAATAGTGTTCTTTTGGGGAAGTTGCGTGTGATGGGGTATTCGATAAAGTGGTCACTCTGGTGTGGCTGCAGTCACAGAGAATTACAATATTTTTAAGTTACTGAAAAATAAGTTTCACAACACAACATTTGCAAATGCATTTTTCAGTCAAACAGACATGGTGCATGCTACCCTCAATCTTTGTTCTGGAACCAAACACTCAAGTGTGACCGTATTCCAACGTGGTTGATGACTAAATTATGCTTCACTGACCATTTATGTTTCCCAGGATGTGTACGATGTTCATCATCTTCTTCAGATTGACTGTAGAGTCAGTCTGGCGCTGCCCATCTGAGCAGTGGCTCACCACCCCTCTGAGAGACGATGCCACCTCCAGCTTCTAATCTCTGGCTGACATCTGCCAGCCTCCCACGTCTGTAGGTGGTGGCTACAGCCAACACGTGCGCTGAGTGAGACTTTGTCGTCTGGTTGCGCGGGCGGCCCGGAGGAGAAATTACAGAGGAGGCTTTTAGGGCACGCTCCCAGCCACCCAGCCTGCTGGCATCTGTTTCCGGCGGGGGGGGTCCGTCATCACAACGTCCCCAGCGGATTTTCAATGTGCTGCTCAGTTGGTGAGAGTGTGGATGTTCGTCTTTCCATTTCCTATTGCCGTAGGCCCCTCTGGGTCCCGCTGGGGTCACGTGCACTTTAATCTCTTAGGACACATTGAACGGTGAGAGACTGTCAGGGTGCATGTTGAAATGTGTTATTACCAGCAGCAGCGGCTCCTAGTTTTTGGCGGCGCCATATCAAACAAGACGCCGTATAAAACAATCTATAGGTACACCGGTTGTTCGGAACCGACCCTGTTGCTAGGTGACGTTTACAACACTATTTATATGTGTTGTTCGTAATGTCCTGCGCATGTATTCTCTGTGTTTTCATTGGTTCACTGACTGGGGTTGACATGGTTTCACCTCTTATGGTCCTCATTGGTGGGTGTGCGAGAGGTTGGTGGTATTTGTTCTGCTATCACAGTGGCTTTTAATTGGATTTGTGTCCGAGCAGCGCGGCTCATTTCAATACAAATATTGTTACAGACAGTCGGCCCGGCAATGTTACGGCCCGGCTCCGTATCCCAGATTAGACCATGCAGGACTATGACTGGGATAATTAAGTGTTGGTTTAAGCCTTTGGATCGGTGTGCTTTGGGGCCGTGTTCAGCCGACCCGCTGTCTGCATCATTGGTCTAGAGGCTCAGAGTGGTGATTCATTTAAATATGTTTAGAGTTCATGATGTTATAACAGTAATTAGGCTTCAGCCGTTTAGTATAGTGGTGGGGACCTTAAACTTTAAGTTGTGTGATTTCGTTCAAATCAGCTCCTGGTGAATGTAGATAATACTGTTCTAATTATTATGATTGACAACATTGTATTGGTTGCAGTATTTTAAAGAATGCACTGTAGTTTTGCCATAGCAAACAAGGTATCTGAAGGGTTGGTCTTGTATGACCGATATACCACTGTCGTAGGCCTTCACCCTTGTTGCTCTTATAAGAGACAGTTGTTTTTACGACTTTAGCTAGTAGAATCCTCTTTTGAAAGCAACAGTACATTGTTTGACTCACTGTGGGCACTTTTTACATTGTAATTGATGTTGCTGTCACATGTTTAGAATTATTACAGAAAAAAAATTATTGCCGGTTGTCGATGATTATGCTTGGGGCTCAGTGTAAAGTAATTGTTCAAAGCATCCGTTCTTCTGAATCTCACGTAAGAAGTATTTACAGAATCTAAAAAACAGTTTTAAAGTATTTTTATAGAATGTCATGTAAATTGAAACACATGGTAAAGCATTCCTATTTACTATATACAGTGGGATGGGAAATCACTAAAGGGGAAAAAAGCAACCACAAAAACAACTATATCCTGCATTTTTTCCTTCCTTTCGTCCTATTTTTTCTGTTTATCCTCAAATCTTATGCCCTTAAGCTGTCTTGGTCCTTCGCCAGTTGTGATACAATGTTCTAAGGGTTCCGTGTTTTCCGAGAAATTGCACTGGAAACAGTAAACATTCCAACTGGATTAGTGGCCAACTTCCTACCAAGTCCGTCTGCTGTTTATCAAAACCACAGATTATCAGGAGGGATTGAACTTCAGTCCAAATTCCGGGAACTGTATTTGTTGACACATTTAACAGGGGTTATACTTGGGAATGTTTTTGTTGACACATTTAACAGGGGTTATACTTGGGAATGTTTTTGTTGACACATTTAACAGGGGTTATACTTGGGAATGTGTTTGTTGACACATTTAACAGGGGTTATACTTGGGAATGTGTTCGTTGGGGGAGTCTTCACCCTTTGCATGGTCCCCGATGACTGAATTTTCCGGTTTTCACAGGGATTTTTATTGAGTACAGAATACAGTATTTTTCCGTGAAGACTGTGACTGTTCAGGAATGCCTTTCTAGCATTTTAATTAATGACGGCACAATAAAACACGACGCTCCGCATGTACAGTATTTTCCCTAGTTCATTATTCTATGTAGAGGAAATCAAAGTCACTTTGGGAAGAGATGTATAATATACCTGTCTTGTATTGTAGTCTTTCAAAGCACAACGCTTCTACAGTTGATCACCGTGTCTTTCCAGCATCTTCCTCCTTCAAGATAACAGGCTCATCATCTTCTTCCTTTGAGATTATAGAAGGTGGGTGGGAGAATGTGACCGCAAAACAACAACCACACCGAATCTAGCACATATACATTATTCATGAGAGTTTTAAATAGAAGGCTTTGAAATTTCCTCAATTTACTTTGAGTTGCAATCAACAGATCCCCCCCTATTCTCCATGTGCAGTAGCAGCGCACGGCTAGCTGTTGCTTGTGGAACTGCTGGATTGTCAGAAGTCACCCACATTGCTTCTTCCAATCCTGTGACGACGGGCCTTCAGGGAGTGATGCTGATTTGCACATTCCTCCCGTTCTCAATCAGTGGGAGCTGCCCTCCTACACAGCGCCGTAGCTACCAAAAAACAGGCAACGCAGAGATCACTCTTCGGATATGAGTGACGAGTGTCGAACTGAGTGTTATCTATCGGAATAGTCACGCCAAACCCCCTTCCTCGCTGTCTCTCACTCCCTCTCTTGGTTTCTACTTCTCCTTTCATACATTTCGCTCTCACTCCGTCGGGACCTCATCGTGTGATATGTCATCCATCACCTTGGTCATTTTGTTGCTGAGCTTTTGATCCAAAATTGTCTGTTTGTGTGTAATCGAACTGTATATCCTTGGCGAGACAGACAAGTTGACACGGTGGTAGAAAAACCCTACACACTGACAGACAGTTAATCTGGCTACAAATGAGCAAATGGATTCACTGGCAGTTTTACAATGAATGAAAAATACATTGCTGTCTGTTTAGTAAAACTCCAGTTTCGCTCCATTTCTTTCTGTCTTTCTCTCCCTGGTTAATTTGGAACTCAGAGTGCTCTCGCCTCCTCCTCTTTAATATAGATTATCATAACCGTCAATCCCCAGGTCCTTTAGTTCCAGGTGTGCTGTGGTGTTCGCTTCTTTCTCCTTATGATCCCACACATTACATTCAACCGATGGGCTTTGAGAAACTTTCTTTCATCAGCTGTTGAGTTGAGGCCAATCCGAAACTAACCATCGAACAGACTGTCAAAATACTAGATGTAATGAAGACCATGGACACTATCCCAGGTGTATTGTGGTGACATTCAATCACAAGACATCTACAGAACTGATGAGATCATAACATAACACGAGGTTGTTACACAAAAGAGTACATGTTCTTCTGAATTGAAATTCTAATGTGATTCAAACCAAACCAGCCGTCTGCCAGGAACACAAGTGAGTTCTGTCACAGGTTAAACACCCTGCATTACTGAATCTCAGGCCAAAAACACAGTGACCAAATGTGGAAGATGGAAAATGATTGCGATTTATTTAAATAAAGAACTTCTCAGTCGTTCGTATAACAGTTGATTATTTCAAGTTTAATTACGTGGATCCACGGGAACAGTCATCACAACATTACAAAAGATGAACAGGGTAATGCCATGACAGACTGCTTCCCATTTCATTATGGCTTTCTCCTCTTTATACCCCCCTGGTCAGCTCCTGCAAATATTATCTCTTATGCCATAACATACATACAAAACAAGTTGTCATATACTCTACATTGTCATGGTAACCATAGTTCTAGGTCATAGTTAACAGACCTCCTAAACTGAGCTACCCCTGGTCCCTGTCCTCCCGAATGGAAGAAAAAGAGGAGACACAGGCAACTTCACCTTGGAGCCATCTGTACAGGGCCATCGATAAGATAGGTTTGAGGCCTGGCGCCTTTGGTCCAAGCCATAACAACTTCTAAGAACAAAGCATGCTGACCTAGGGTCTTCTATACGTGGCAAACATGAACAGTCTAAAGCAATATATAGGCCTAGTCTAAAACAGTCAATGTATTACAGTTAATAAGCAGAATAATGAATAAATCAGGATATGGTAATAAATGAATTCTTAACACAAAGAAAAAACATTTCAGAAAAAGGAACGCATATAAAGGGGTTATAGAGGTGTTCCTACGTACTGTGGTTTTCCGAAGAAAGGGGTGAAGTACTATTGTTAAGTGGATGGATATCAAGTGAAAGGAAAGAGGAAGATGGATGAATAAATCGAGCTGCCTGTTGTTCAAGTTGAATAATTCCTGCCTTCTACCTTGATTAACATACCACCTTTACAGAGTGGAACAGTCCCTTTGAATTTGCATCCGTACCTCTAAGTCTATTCACGGTACAGATTCATTTAAATGAGCTTTAACAATCTGACTTCCAGTCTTGATCAGAGGCAGGTTGTGAAGCAAAGATATTGGCTACATGTAGCTATGTTCTTTGATTACATAAAAAAATCTATTAATTGCGCTCATTCTTGCATCGTATGGATAAAAAAACCTCTTCTCTTCTGTTATGCTGTCTCATTGAAGGTTGGTGGTGGGAGTAAGGCTCAAATGTATAAATCACTTTGTAAAATGAAAACAACTATTAAGTCAGGAAAAAGAGCATTTGCCAAAATATGAGAGCTTAATAGAACAAATCAGTTTTCTGGTTTTATGCTTGGGGACAGGAATGATGTGTTGTCTTCTTGTGTGAGATTGCAGTGCTCTGTTTCTATTAAGAACCAATAATTATTTTTGATATTGGCATGTGCAGGTAGCCTGCTATTTTTATTGAGTTGTTTGACAATCAGATAAAAAAATGACTGGTTATGTTTGTGCCTCATTAAAATAATACACAGTTATAAGACATGCCTTATTAAGGCCATAAATAAATGTAAAGATACCTGTTGAATATTACCATGTAATTCTGCTAACAGGACTAAGTGTACACCACTTAACCTCTGACCTGGAAACAAAATAAATTATTTCTTATTATCTGCTGAAACTCTAAAGCTGTATATGTATATAGCCATTATCTCACTACTTTACGTGTTTGATATCATGTTTATAATCTATGTAAATGTTTTGTCAGGTCTTGTGTATTCAGTCTCTAAATATTGTCTAAGACCATAGCAGCTCTGTTACACCAACTACAGTTTTTAGTATGTGTAAATGTGCATAGGGAATAAAAGTTCTAAATAAAATAACCTTTTGAGTATATTGTCTGCAGCTTAACCCCGCTAGCATAGCATATAGAGCCCTTTAGTAAGCTATGGAGGGCTCATACTGGGACTCTGCTGCCACAATGCTAAGATGGAAGCTAGCTCATAGCTAGGTGAATAACAGTGAACTCCATTTAATATACTTTCGGTAGTTTTGCAGACAGCCCCATGCAAATTGGCATACAAGAGCATTTAGGGTCAAGTGCCTTGCATTTGGGCACAACAACAGATTTCATTACATGCTGATACACTACTCAGCTATTAGCTTTTCGTCACTGATACGTTATTAGCTCACTACCTACCATGTAGCACCGACATCAAATTAGCATCTGAAACAGACAATAGTCAACCCTTAGCACAGTTTCATCTGAGGCCAATTGTTTGTACAGTTTTTTTTTCCAAAATGAATTTTTATTGTGCTATGAATAAACCTAAATCCGTATTAGTCCAAACGCAACACATTTTATGTCGACCATTGAATTATTCATGATGTGCTTTTGTGTGAACACACCACTTTACTGCTTTGCACGTTCTACTACAATGGTCTGCATCCCACATGACATCACGTCCCTGTATTTGGTACATCTGTGGGTCTGGAAAGGAATTGCACTATTCAGGGAATAGGGTGCCACTTGGGACGTACCCATGAGGTGCCCTTCACTCAGTCAGGAGATCGGCTGATTGTTTCGTGTGAAATGAGCTATCCTCCTGATCACATTTGGATAACTGATGAACGTATTTTGAGATTTGACCGTACGACTTCGGCTTCCCAGGTCAGAAGTAGCACAGCAGTGCGGTGGGATTTGGGATGCACCCTTGATTACCCTAGAACAACGTGGAGCAACATCCTGTCATGTTACCCCCCCCACACAGACACACACACCCCAAGCCAGCCACTGCATCAATTCAACTCTCAGTGTCCTCGTTAGCTTGCTATTTTGTTTTTGCAATGGCGCCTGGGGCTATTCACTAGACATCCATTGCTATAATCAATAATTCAAACTCTACACCTCCGTAGTTTTTCTACCACATTTTTATGTCACGATCATAAGCACTTACCGATCTGAGATTATGCCTGGCTCTAACTGAAAGAAGAGCTGCATCACAAATGGCACCCTATTCCCTATAGGCCCCCATAAGAAAATAGTGCACTGTGTAGTACACAGGGTGTCATTTGTGACGGAGAGG
This sequence comes from Esox niger, assembly GCA_016801105.1. NCBI lineage: Eukaryota > Metazoa > Chordata > Actinopteri > Esociformes > Esocidae > Esox > Esox niger. Next base: position 5,994 of record JACXGJ010009611.1, on the reverse strand, counting down.
GAGAGTCGACAGTACCAGCGCCAAGTAAATTATAATAATGAATAAAAGATGAGGACCAGAAACTGCTGAACTGGCTCCCTGTCGTCAGATCTTGGCCCAGGATGGTTGAGTGTTTCCTGGGTACAGTGACCAGGAGGGCAGGGTGTTGGCACCCTCTTGTTGCATGAAAGGGTTCTAGCCAAAGAGTGATTGTAGCGAAGGAATAATTGACACTGGCTGGCCCTGGCTGGCTGGTTGCTCTCCCTCTGGACTGGGTTCAAGGTTGGGTTTCATTCCTCCCCAGGGGCCAGTATGACAACCTCTGGATTAGACTGATCTAAAATTAGCCTTGAAACAGACTTGGGTTTTAACACTATTCTAAACACCGTTCAAATACCCAAAGCATCTGCTCAGTCTTAGCCCAGAATACCAGATGGATGGGATTTTCAGGTTTAAAAATAATTACTTTGGTTGATTAAGATAGGCGAGAGAAGTATTTGAGGAAGTATTTGAAATGTATTATTTTCCGTCCCAGGATGGCGGTGGATGTTTTGCACGTTAAACGTACGGCACCAAGTCAAAGACGACGTCACAGTGAAAGTGTCCACATCAAGATGGTCCAGACCTTCTCTTTGACCTTGATCTTTATTGACCTCTGTTAATTCCAGGTCAAGCCAGGGCTGTGTCCAAAATCCATGTGTTCTCTGTGTAGTTCCACACAAATGTGCTGCACCATGAAGGGGACAGGGTGACGCTCTCGCTCTGTCACAGCGAGAGAAAGAGGAAGAAAGAGAGAGAAAATCACTATAACAATGTTTGACTAGACTATATTATAGTCTGATCCTAGCTTAACCAGGGAAACATTCTATATGACACGGCATAATGTGGTGGAGGAAGGAGAGAGAAGGGAAAAGAGAGAGGGTGAAAGAGAATGTGGGAAAAAGGGAGAGATCGAGTGAGAGTGGGAGAGAGAGATTGGGCCAATGAGAGAGAAGAAAAAAGAGAGAGGGTAGAACAGAAAGAGAGATGGAGCAAATGAGAGGTTATAAGAGACAGACAGAGAGAGAGAGAGAGAGAGAGAGAGAGAGGGCAGAAGATAGAGCATATGTGATATAGCAAAATGTGACAGATGACTTCCCACAATGCAGGGTTGTGTGTTCTGAGGAATGGGATTTGGGGGCAGCAGAGCCTCTATGACCTAAGCTTGGCGTCTGTAAATGTGGATATCATTTACCTGATTGAATTCAGATGGCTCTTTCGGATGAAGGGTTGATGGTGCGAGAGCCTTGGGCCACTGTCATTATCCACAGGGTGTGTCATAAACGGCACCCGATTCCTTATGAGGTGCCCTACCTTGGACCGGGGCCCTTCATACTCACTCAAGTCGAATGCCTTTACAGAGGAAATAGGAGTTAGTTTGGGACTCAAGGTGTTGGTTTTGTGGAGACACAGACCTTATTGCTCTTCCCTTCCGCCTCTGCTCCTGCATGCTGTTGTTAAATTCATTTCATGCCCCAGTGAAGTTCTATGTTCACATCCTTTAGGATGTATATACACCCTCCTCTCCTCACACGGTCTCCCTGTACCAGTACACTCCCTTTAATTAGACCACTGCTTGGAGGTGACATGAGGAGGCCGTGCGGGGACGTGAGGGAACATGATTGGGGACGTGACGGACGCGAGGGACGTGTGGAGAAAGCCTGATCGTCCTGAACGTCGGAGGGGAGCAGGAAAGGGGGATTGAAATGGGGGTTGACAAATTGAGAGGGGGCGAGAGTACAAACAGAAAAAGACCGAAAAAAAGAGGGGGCGTGAGAAAGGGAGGGATAGAGAGAGATGAGATAGGGAGAAAAAGAGGAGTGAGAATAAGAGAGAGCCAATGACAGAATAAAGAGAGAGAGAAAGAGAATAAGAAACATGCAGGAGATACTTAGGTCATGTGACTAGTGTGACCATTGGCTGGCCAATATGAATTTTTCCTGGCCAATCAGATTGGTGCGTTGGTGGTTGGTGGTGACACACGTGCAGCATAATCATCCGCCCGTGCCGTCTGGTGTGTGTGTGTGTGTGTGTGTGTGTGTGTGTCTCATTTAAGAACGCCTCATGCAGATCTTCAATTACTGTAAGTATTCTGTGAGGCAGGGGTCTGTCCCTGCCAGCCTGTGTGACACTGTAGTTGGTTTGTTGGTTCGGAGCCCTATCAGCTGTTGCTCACGCCTCAGCTCCTAATGCCGGCCACGCACACCACATTAAACACAAGAAAGAAACAAACATCCACGGAAAGAGCAGCTCAAGGACAGAGCTATGTTATTTAAAATGAGAATAAAACCAGATAAACGCGGAGGCTGGTCCACAGCTGGGCATTATACTGGACACTTGAAATAGCAGCGCACGTGAACAATACGTATCAGACAACTGCATTGACCGGGTTGTTACAATCTGACTGAGAGCCGGAATGCGTCAATAGAAATAACTATACAACTGTACAACCGTAGTGCAATGTTAAAGTGACACGTGTGCATGATATGTTTGGCAGATGAGCAGGATGTAAAGTGACTTGTGTGCATGGGACTATGGATGGAATGGGTTTCTGAATTAAGCAGCCTTACGGCCTTAGGAAAGAAACTGTCCTGTAGCCTGTGGTTTTGGACTGAATACTCCCGTACCTTCTAGCTGACGGCAACTTGGTAAACAGTCCATGGCATGAATGGCTGGGATCTGTAATGATTAGTTTGCTCCTCCTCCTACACCTCTCTGTGTAGAGATCCTTCAGGGATCTTTTAGCTAGCATAACTGACTACTGACTGACTCAGCTAGCATGATATCTACTGATCATCTCAGCTGGCATGATGTCTACTGATCCTCTTGGTTAGCATGATATGTACTGACTGTCTCAGTCAGCTAGCATGATTTCTGTCTATCACAGCTAACATGATGTCTACTGACTGTCTCAGCTAGCATGATGTCTGTCTATCACAGCTAACATGATGTCTACTGACTGTCTCAGCTAGCATGATGTCTGTCTATCACAGCTAACATGATGTCTACTGACTGTCTCAGCTAGCATGATGTCTGTCTATCACAGCTAACATGATGTCTACTGACCGTCTCAGCTAGCATGATGTCTGTCTATCACAGCTAACATGATGTCTACTGACTGTCTCAGCTAGCATGATATCTACTGATCATCTCAGCTAGCATGATGTCTACTGATCCTCTTGGTTAGCATGATATGTACTGACCGTCTCAGCTAGCATGTCCACTGACTATTATAGCTAATATGATGTCTACTGGCCGTCTCAGCTAGCATAATATATACTGACTGTGCTAGCATTACACAGCAATGATGATGAAGACATAGAGAAATATACATTGAAGAATTAATTAATACTTTAGCTCAGTAAATGTTCACAACACCAGTCAACCAATGATACATACCTACCTCTCTCCTTGCCTCAGTCACCCTCAATCCCTCACTACCTCATCCTGGGCCTCCCTTCCACCTCCTTCCATCCATCCCTTTCATCCTCATACAATTTCTAACTGCCTCTGTTGCTTTCTCCCCCATCCCTCCCTCCTTCTATACCTCTCCACTCTTCCTTCTTTCCATCCCTCTCTCCTTTACCCCACCTCCCACCATGCAGAACAGCCTGAATCTGGAGTTATGTGATAAGGAGACAGGGTTGTGTCTGAAAGATACTTCATTGCATATTGCTTTAATGTATATCAACTCAGTCTGCTACCGGAAGAAAATGCACACATACACACACACACACGTGCACACACGCACGCACGCACACACACATACACACACACACACACACACACACACACACACACACACACACACAAATTAAGACTCCTGCTAAAGTGAATCTTATGTGGACTGTATGAAGGTTTGTTATCAGAAAATTGTATTTCTCACGGAGCTGTGTGCTGGATCAATGTGTCAATAAAAAGATGGAGACTGGTTATGAGAAGGAAACTACTGGACAAACCGCTGCCAGTTCTGTTGGTGCTACTACGAACAATGGTTGTACTCAATGTAATGGTTCTACCTGACCTACTTGTTCTACTAGTCATGCTGGTTATACCGGTTCTACTGGTTCTACTTGGCATGTTGGTTATACCAGTTCTACTGGTTCTACTAGTCATGCTGGTTATACTGGGTCTACTGGTTCTACTAGACATGCTGGTTCTACCTGGCCTACTGGTTCTACTACACATACTGGTTCTACTGGGTCTACTGGTTTAATTAGCCATAATGGTTCTACTGGGTCTACTGTTTCTATTAGCCATACTGGTTTTACTATGCACACTGGTTCTACTGGGTCTATTGTTTCTATTAGCCATACTGGTTTTACTATGCACACTGGTTCTACTGGGTCTATTGTTTCTATTAGCCATACTGGTTTTACTATGCATACTGGTTCTACTGGGGCTGTCTATTTGTTCTAATGTGCCTGCTCGTTCTAGAGGGCCAGTTGGATCTAGTGAGGCTAACCAGACAAAAAAAGGGATGCAGCCACACATATATAACACACATAGATACATACATACACACACACCCAAACACACACACATTTTGGTAGGCACATACACCACATAGCCACATACAGTACAGTGTTCCGATATCCACTGAGATAAGTGGATCAGGGTTTGGGCTCGTCGCTACACACAGGACGAGTGATATTTCTACCATTATATCTCTCAGCTGATAACACGATGGATGGAGAGAGGGATGGAAAAATAAACGGACAAGATGGAGAGGAAGACTGCTATGTAATAATCACCTGCAGTGTTGTCATTCTATATCAATTCACCTCTTCCGATAATACTGTCATCCTATATCAATTCCCCTCTACCGGTAATACTGTCATTCTATATCAATTCACCTCTACCTCTAGTGTCATCCTATATCAATTCACCTCTCCCTGGAGTTTAATCCTATATCAAATCACCTCTTCCGATAATACTGTCATCCTATATCAACACACCTCTACCGGTAATACTGGCAATCTATATCAATTCACCTCTACCTGTAGTGTCATCCTATATCAACTCACCTCGACCTGTAGTGTCATGCTATATCAATTCACCTCTACTGGTTATAGTATCATACTATAGAAATGTTCTACATGTACACACCCACAGACACACACACACACACAAACACACACACACACACACACACACAGATTACACATTTTGCGTGAATGTTATTATCAATACCCAAACAACCGGGCTGAGAGTAATGGATTTCAAATGAGCCGGTTGATTTTAAATTAAGGTTTTCTCTAACAGTGCATGGTGTTGAATCTCTAAACTCCCTAATACGGAAAAAGCTTAGTGAAGTTATAATTACTTCACTCTGAGCAAGATTGCAGGGGGAAAATGTTTATAAGCCTCTTTTTTTCCCCTTCCTCTTCTGGCTGAAACTCAGACTAATAAAGACGGATGAAAGCAGGACAGATTGAGCCATTTACAGGATTTTTAAATCGAGCTCATGAAAATTACACTGAATTACGAATTTGTAGATTTGTGATTTGCCGCTCCTCACTGAAATGGGATTTTCTGTAGTCAATTGGTATGTGTTCGTATAGTGCCTTTGTAGTTTGGACTGGAATTCATGAAAAGTCAGCTCAAGTAAACCAAGGAAAATATGTGGAAGTGTTTTTCTCTTCCTAATTTCAAGTTTTGTTTTAAGGTTTGGTAGGAATGTTAAGGACAGGGTTAATCGTTAAGGACAGGGTTAGTGGTTAAGGACAGGGTTAATCGTTAAGGACAGGGTTAGGAGTTAAGGACAGGATTAATGGTTAAGGACAGGGTTAATGGTTAATGACAGGGTTAGGGGTTAAGGACAGAGTTAGTGATTAAGGACAGGGTTAGGGGTTATGGACAGGGTTAGGGGTTAAGGAAAGAGTTAGGGGTTAAGGACAGGGTTAGGGGTTAAGGACAGGGTTAGGGCTTATGGACAGTGTTAGGGGTTAAGGACAGGGTTAGGGGTTAAGGACA
>JACXGJ010009610.1:0-23891 GCA_016801105.1 Esox niger | reverse complement strand
CCCCCCCCCCCTCCCCCCAAAAAAGATATTCTTGAATGAAAGTATTTTTTTAATGATAGCGTAAATATTAACAGAACATACAGCTTTTCTGATGGTGGGAGTGTATTCCAGATCAATATTTATGAGAATGTTTTATGTTGTGATTTGAGACTGCTGGAACTGGCCCTTTAAAAAACTGCGTTTGCATTTTGCACATAGATACATTTTGTGCTTCATCTTCAATCATAACTCATAAAACATTACTTAAACCATTGAGTTTTTTATATTACTTTTTCCCCCCAGGTTGTTTTTTGTGTGTGTATGCGTGCACATCTGTCTTCGTGTGCATGTGTCATAACAACTCTGAAAGATGTGCCATCTACCCTACTAGAGATTTAAGTTGTGGAATAAACCACCTCCATGATGGAACGTACTCTGGCCTTCTTGCTTTATTTCATGCCTCTATTTCCTCTGTCCCCCCTCTTTTCTACATCTCAGTTGTAACACTTGTAATTAGTTACATAACGTTCACTAGGCAATTCTGCATTTCAATTATCTTTCATATTCATTAATAAACTCTCATTGTGTCTTGATGTTCTCCATGCCAAACCTGCCTTGTTCTTTTTCATACATTCTCTACCACATCCGGAACATTCTCTACCTCAACCATCCTCTTGCAGATGCCAGATTTTAGTTTGAGCATGTTTGCTACCGCAGTGAATTAATCCTGCTACAACAACTGGATGATTTAATCAAAAATAAGATTTTTACATTCTACTAATTGCCGCTGTCTGATGAAAAACCTATTTCTAAAAAACTAAAACATTTCATGAATAAGTTATGTTTGCTTTTTAAGAACATACTTTAGAAGAATAAAAATGTAAATGTTCTTGATTTTCAATACATACATTTTTATTTTGTAAAAGTACTGTAACGTCTTCCTAGCAGTGACCACAGCGCTTCTTGCCTGAGGGAAAGCACAGGTCTGAACATGTTAATATTTAAGATCGTTACATAGCTGTAAACATGGATGTTACACTAAGCTGCAGGGAGAAAAACAAACAGGTCAATTATTTTTGTGTAATATGTATGTGTATTGGAGTGTTAAAACGCGGCATCTGACAGTGGTCCAAGCATCTGTCTTGTGTCCTGAAAGAAAATCTAATATTTATCAAATAAGTTGTTGGATTCTAGCCTGGTGTAGTGGTTAAGTCCAAATGTGATACCAACTCGCTTTGTAGGGAAAAACTGGCAACAACCAACATGGTGAAAAATCACACCACTTCAGGCAGCAGACTCTTGGCAATTTCTATATGGCATCTATGCTCTTTTAAACACACCTTTGTTTTGCTTTAGTAAGCCTCAATGGTAAGTTAAGCCGTGATTTGTAAATTTGTAGGTTATAAGATGTTTAAGATTTATGTCCTGTATCTGTAATTAAAGAGTTGCGCTTTTAAGGTTGTCATCATTGTAAAGATAAATTCATTGTGCTAAGCATACTACTCTGGCTAGTAACTTTCAGTTGTGTGTGAAAGCTGTGTGTTTCTGGGTTATTTTAGATTCACACATCCACTTAGAAGTACAGATTCACACCCTATTACTGATCAAACAAAATACAGTCCGAAAACGGCACAGCTCGCTTTTCAAGCAATAAAGAAGTGGGGATATTTTCATACAACATACCAACATAAACTTCAGGAGTTACTTAATGTTTTTTTGCTTCCATAGTCACACAAGGGTTGAGGGTAGCTACTGCTTTCTAGATGTAATTGGAAATTTCAACTGTGAAAGTTAGAGTAACAAGGTATTTACTTGACAGAAGTCGGAGTCCATCCCTGGGGGTAAATGTATGCACATTATCAGTTGTTTGATTATTTTGCTGCAACAATAATGATCAAATAAAAATTCATATAGTAACTATCAATCTGTTCATATTTTATCTCTACTATCTGATATAATACAAAGTCTGGAGACTTTGAATGAAAAGAGATATACTTCGTTCTGTTTCAGGCAAAAGCAGGAAGACTCCTCGCTCCAACCGTTCCTCTGCAGGTCTTCAATCCCCAGACTACCCCACCCTGCCAATGACTCAGTCCAACGAGACCCTGCAGCAGAGCAAAAGGGAGCGCACGGCCAAGTTTACCAAGCACTTCTTCCTCAAGCCCACTCTGAGGGGCTTCAGCATAATGGGCCTTAGGAAGGGCCCACGCCGTATCCTCATGCCGGCCAGCCGCAGTTGTGAGGACCTGGATGGTCCTCCGGAGGCCACTGGCTCCCAGGCCTGGAAGAGATCTCATTCCCTGGGAGACCTCCACTCGGAACTGGCCTTTGAAAAGAAGGGCAATGGCCTGAAGCTCAGTCCTGCTAAAGGTGGCTCCAAGTTGGATGACCCAGGGAAGGGCATCCAGGCTCATAGAGGTTCTCCAATGGCCCAGAATGGAGGTAGTTCATTAAGCCCTAAAGGGCATTCTCAGCGTCCACCTGTACCCTCACAGCTTCCACTCAGACCCCCGTGTCCTATTGCCATGCTCCCCCGAGCCCAGGAGAGTCTCCCTACCCCTCCTGAACCCCAGCTGGGGGAAAGGAGCGTCCGGACTCACCCCAAAAAGCCCCCGGTGCCCCCTCCTGTTCCAGTCAAGAAGTCCAAGGAGCGCCTGGCCAACGGAATGCCCCGCCAGTCTCTAGTCCTCTCCTCCCCCTCTCACTCGTACAACCCCTCCTATTCTCATTCCCCCACTCCTCCAATGAGCCCTAGTATTGGTGCTCCAGCCCTCCCCAGCAAGACCTCCAGTACTCCTGGCTCCCCCTCACCAGGCAGCCCCAGCTCTACCACCACTGCCTCTCCGGAGGCAGAAGAACCAGGCATCCGACCGGCAGTGCCCCCTCCCTGGCTGTCTGACCTGCCTGAGTCAGCCTGTCCTCAGGCTCAGATCCAGGGAGGTGGAAGCAAGACTGCGGTGACCAGGAAGGTCTCTCACGCCAAGATGGCTGTCGATCTCCACAGCATCATGGAGCAGAGGCTGGAGGCCGAAGGCATCGATCTCACAGAAGAGCCTTACTCGGACAAGGTAAGTCACTACAACTCCATGTGCAGTAACTTGTGGTTATGTACAGTATAGTGCAAAAGTCTAAGGCACCTGAATGTTCAACTAAGGCCATTTATTTGGGTAGAAAAGGTTTTGTTTATATACAGCTCCGTTAAAGAAAGACCCCACTGCACCTTTCCTTTCCAAAAAAGTTGAAAAGGAAAGTTTGGAGTGAGGAACAGAAGCATTTTAATTTGAACCCTTCTGTTCCTCAGATTAAGAGAACACTACGAATATTTCTAAAATCAGCATCTCTACATGTATGGCAGCCATTCCATTCCAGTGTCTGTTAAATTCCAACACAGGCACACCTGATTTTACCTAATGAGGTACTGATTAGGTGATTACCTGAACCAAATCTTATTTATTGAGGAAAAGTATAAAAGCCACTGTTGTGGTCATCACTATCCTCTTGCAATAGGAGCAGCTGCATGGCAAAAACAGTGCAAGTAGTACCTCAAAAGTAATTCGAATGAAAAAATAAGTGTTCAGCATGACAAAAGAGTTGAAAAGAATAGCTTTGAGTGAAGAAAAGAAGGGTTCAATTCTGGCTTTACTGGCAGAGGGGTACAGTGAGCGTCAGGTTGCTCCCATCTTGAAAATTTCTAAGACGGCGGTTTATAACAACAAGGTCAAGCAACAGACATTGGGGACAACAAAGCTACAGACTGGCAGAGGGCAAAAACAACTGACCCCTGACCAAGATGCCCATCAACTCATTCGATTGTCACTCAACAACCGTAGGATGACTTCAAGTGACCTACAAAAAGAATGGCGAAAAGCAGCTGGGGTGAAGTGCACGGCGAGGACAGTTTGAAACAGGCTCCTAGGGGCAGGGCTGAAGTCGCGCAAAGCTAGTATAAAAGACCTACAACAAGGAGAAGCAAGGATGTGCCAGGCTGATGTTTGCAAAAGACCATGAGGATTGGACCGTAAAGAAATGGAAGGTCATCTTCTCTGACTTGTCAAATCTTCAGCTTTGCTCAACACCTATCATCTAATGGTCAAACGGAGACCTGGAGAGGCCTACAAGCCACAGTGTCTCGCACCCACTGTGAAATTTGGTGGAGGATCGGGTGGGGATGCTTCAGCAAGGCTGGAATCGAGCAGATTTGTCTTTGTGAAGTACAGATTAATCAAGCCAATTACAAGGTTGTCCTGGAAGAACACCTGCTTCCTTCTGCTCTGACAATGTTCCCCAACTCTGAGAATTTCTTTTGTAGCAGGAAAATGCTCCGTGCCACACAGCCTGGGCAATCAGCGTGTGGATGGAGGACCTCCAGATAAAGACCCTGTAATCTCCAGACCTGAACCCCATTGAAAACCTCTGGAATCTGATCAAGAAGGTGGATGGCACAAGCCATCAAACAAAGTTGAGCTGCTTGATTTTTTTTGCCAGGAGAGGCATAAAGTCACCCAACAGCATTGTGACAGACTGGTAGGGAGCATGCCAAGACGCATGAAAGTTGTAATAAAAAATCAGGGTTATTACACCAAATATTGATTTCTGAACTCTTCCTGAGTTGAAAATGTATATTTAGTTGTTGTAAAATTAATATGAATTCATATACTTTTTTGAGGTCTGATAACAGTTCATATTTTTGGGGTTATTTTGACTGGTTGTTATTTGCTACAGATACATTTTTATTTGGGAGTAATGTTGTCACTAGTTTATATTTTCTTTTAATATAATTATACTCAAACACATACCTATGAATAGTAAAACCGGAGAAACTGATCATTTTGCAAATGTCCCAATGAGTATATTAATACCATAAGAAATTGGGCTCATGGGGACCTTTTGTCGGTTCTGGCTCAGGGTTTAGGTTTGGGGTCAAACTTACAATTAATTTTGGAGTTAGAATTGGGGTTTCTATAAGGTCCATGCATTGTTGGCAACGTTTAGGGTTAAGGTTAGGCATTACACCTAGGTAAAGTTTAGGCATAAATGTTACTTTATTGAGGTTAGGGTATGGATTAAGGTTAGGTTTAAGATTAGGGCAAGGGCGCACGCAATTTCTATTTTCTGGTCCCCGTGAGGTTAGCTGTACAAATGTGTGTGTGTGTCCAAATGACTTCAGTTCGACTTTCAGGTGCTTAAGACTTTAGCACAGTTCTGTACCTGTCAGTGCTGTGTTTAATGTACACATGCGCTAGAGTCACCACATCACAACAGGAGGGTAATACATTCCACACATGTTTGTGGGTATGCTTAATTTAGATGTCACATAGGTTTTGTCTCCTAATCCTCAAGGCCATCTGATTTCTTTCTTTATAAAAGGGCATTACTGGACTCTGACATTGCCAGACTGTACCCTGTCAACTGGCTTCTGTGTTCTGTGAACCATAACAGTAGGTTGCTTTGGTATCCAGACAACATAGAGAGACACACAAAGTGAAGGGAAATCTGTGGGCAGGTTAGGGTGTCAAGTAGTGATAGTCTGTAGAATTTATAAGGCTGAGGTTCTTTGGAAGCAGGTGGGTTGGGGTTAATAAACAGTCTCCTGCAAACCCACACACACAGATCCTTGCTCTTTAATCTGAGGCACCATCTTTGTCAGTTCAACCGCAGACCGGCTCTGAGACCTGGCAAGGGTGAGAAATATCTTTGAGACAGTGAAGAATGATGCTGCAATGACACTGTCCTGACACTAGGGATGCAGTGTTGGCAGTAGGGCAATGCTATGGTCAGACAGGACAGTTGGTTTTATCTATTTATAGTTTGGCCTGCACTGGATGGACACTGGCCATGACTCAATGTGTCTGGAACGTTCTGAAAAAGAGAGAGAACGAGCTGTTTTCAATCTGGTTATATTTTACCTCAGAATTACTGTCCCTGTAGGCTCTCCTCATGTATAGCATTCACTGGCTAGTCCAATATACAGCGCTCATAACATATTGAGATGCCCTGCATCGTTTGAGTGGCCCTGTCCATCTATCACTCCTTTTAGCTGACGTCAAGCGTCTCAACAGTTGACCAGCACGTTATTACAAATTATTGGTCTTCTTCATTCCTTCATAAACAGACTGAACATGGGCCTCTGCAGGCTCGTATTGTTCAAACTTGCATATAAAATTAGAGAACCCTCTTTTGTCAGGCCATACCCCTGGTTCTGAAACATAATGTTTTTATTATGGTTTAGATTGAAAAATGACATTAGGCCATACATTTGTGAAGTGTGGTCTAGATTTTGCTGCATCCTGTTTAGTTTTGTATATGGTCATTACTGGAACTTAAGAGTTACTAAAGTAAATGAATAATCTAATATATTTAATTTGATTGTCGAATCTACATCTAGCCTGTAGTAGAGCAATTTCTGCTGTTTCTTCAAAATATGTACTTAATGTTCTACACCAGAAGGTATCAGTGAAATGTTCTAATGTGGATGAGTTGTCATTACCACAACTTTCCAGCCTGTATACATGTTGGGTGTTGCTGTGTGTTGCTTCACTGCTTTACTACCTGAGGTAGCCTAGTTATAAGAGATGCTCTGCCAGGAACCAAAAGCTTGCTAGATCATATCCCCACTCCAAAATGGTGAAAGAATGTGTCACAAGGCCGTTTACCCCCCACACACAGTTCTATCATGATGGGTGTTTAGAAGTTAGTTGAATTCCGGTTAGATGTTGCGTGCAAATGACATAATTACAATCATGTTATCACATTTAATTAAGCCCTGGTTTCCCTCCCTCTCACCTCCCCCTTCCTTTCTCCATCCAGCATGGTCGGTGTGGTGTCCCGCAGGCCCTGGTGCAGAGATACAGTGAGGACATGGAGCAGGCAGTTACTGATGTGGCTTCGGCTATGGACCAGGTCCGCGTCAAGCTGCTCCGGAAGCAACACCGCATGGCTGTGAGTAATGTACTGCACGTCTCTCTACCAATCTACAGTAGCATCTGTCTATATTTCAATCATCTGTTATAGGCTTTATTCATTCAATAAGATTAAATAGCTTACTGTACCTGGTGCGTGGTCACTCGAGCTTACTGTCATTCCTGTTTGGTGTATTTGATTATTACACTAAATCACTCACTGTCAACCCTCCCCCCCCCGGTGTCCCTCAGATCCCGTTCGGAGGTTTAACCGAAATGTGTCGGAAGCCTCTTTCCCCGGGTCATGTGAGCACTGTCTCCGATTGGCTGGTCTCCATCGGCCTACCCATGTATGCCACGCCACTGGCGGCAGCAGGATTTGGGACGTTGGGCTGCATGTCCTCTCTGACGGAGAGCGCCGTGTGGGAGGCCGGGGTGAGGGATGAGAGGCATGCCCGCAGACTGGTCAGCGAGGCCCGTTTTGTCAGCGAACACAGAGACGCACAGTCATAACTGTGATCATGGAACCAACTGGGGTGAAAATGGGACATATAAGACACTGCTGTCTGCTCAAAATACAAACTGCACGTTATAGATTAAAGCACAGAAGCAAATAAAATGCAGGACTGAATAACTGTGAGTTGAGCACAGAACAACTTTCAGAACCATTTAATACTTTATGATGAACTTAAAATACAGGCAAACCGGCACACACTTGAGACTTATGAACAGCAGAGATGTTGTTACTTGCCTGTGTTTTTATCAACCTTACGCTTTTTATTAGTCTCTTTCAGATGTTTACCGTGACATTGGTCTGACTGACCAGAACATTTTTCAGACGCCTTTAAAACTGTTGATTCTACTCCTGAGTGTTTCCAATTCAGAATCCTCCTCCCCAAGTCTTAAAAACACAAGACTGATAAAAATGGCCTTTAAGGAAAACAGCACACACTCTTTTAAGTTGGACTTTTTTATATAAAGGTATAAAAGACTGTTTATTGATGTTTGTCAGAAGTGCTTGATTTGTATCACTTGTGTGAGATGAAAGCACCGCACAGTACCTTGTTGCTTGGCCAAAGCATCCCCCGTGTGCTGATTTCACTATTGTAGTTAATCCGTTGCTTAATGCTACAGCAGAATGAAGAATGGGTTTTTTGCAGATTAATAAACTAAAACACAACACAACAAAACATTTTGTGCAAACAATGTGGTTGTGTTAATTCAAAAACCTAATTTCCCATCATACTTTTTGGAATATGCCATATCATATATTCTAATTTCATGGTGTTATTACAATGTATGTCCAATATGTACCTGTCTGTCCGCTTTGTGGAAGGTCAAGGTTTGAAATGTCTTCAGGCCATGTCTGTCATTGGTAGTAGCCACAGACTGACAGATGTTTACATGAGGTTCATATATTGGAGGATGTTGCAGATGTACAAACATATCACGGCTGCATGTAATCCTTCCATATGTCACCCCTTACACCAAGCCTCTCTACACAACACTGCTCTAATAGCTTTTCATGGCAAATCAGCTTTCCTTTGCAGATAATATTGTCTATGTATATCTCTCAGAGCTGAATTCCTACCTGTGATGTAAAAGGAAACAGTTAACGTCTATTTGTGTACTCCGCAGCATTTCAAATGGGCAATCAAACCCCATCCACATTCCCCCTAGACTAAGGCTTGATTGTGACCATTTTAGGCCTCTATGTTCAGAATGTGCAACGGTTTGTGATGACGGTGATTGTTAGTGTTACACACACACCATTAGTTGCCTGCAGATGTGTAGGATCAAAGTGGTCATAATGTACACACACACACACACACACACACACACTAGGAGTCAGAGCTTTGCATGTCATTACCCTGCTGTCCAGCCACAGGGAAATCAGACTTAAACTGAGCGTCCCATGACCAACAGGCTGATGCAGCCACGCCATGCTAATACAGATGCTGCCAACAGTCTGAGCCCTAGTACATGACACAACCCAAAGGGAGGCAGCAGAGAGGACTCCAGCTGTCCAAGAGATCCAGCTAATCTATGGCTTATTGTGTCCGACTGGGGCTGTCTTGAAGGAAGAAGGGAGAGGACAGATGAAAATGCGAGAAGGTTATCCGACCGGTCACTTCAGTAGTGATCTACTGATCACCCATTCCCCGACCAACAACTAAGACCTGCTAGTACTTAGCAGTGGATTCCCAGTCCATCCTCATTCTGAGTGGACCCCCCCCACCCCTGCTCAATGTCTATAGTTGTGTAAAGTACTTCTAATTGGAAAAAATATGCACATGTTATCCATAGCTGTCAGTTTAAAAATGCTGAGACACAGGCAAAGCTTTTGCTGTGGACTCTCAATTGATGTTTGATGCCTTTTCTCTTCAGTCCTAGTGGTGCTCCAAGTTGTGACACAAGGCACAAGTAGCAGGAGAAAAACAAAAAAACTAACAATGAAGATGTATTTTGTAATGAAAAGAATATACTGTTACTGTAAAATGCACTTTAGAAAGTAAAATCAATTTTTAAGACAAAATTGGCATAATGTCTTTAAGTCTGTGTGTGGATATTCGTTTTCAGGTAAAGGGTTTAAATGGGTTATACCGGTATGTAGTTAGGTTTGTATTGAGTTATCAATGCCAAGTCAATGTACAAATGTAATTATTCATTCATTTAACCTGTTCCAATGTTTTAACTTCCAATTTTATTTAGCAGTCTTAGAAAAACAAAGTAATTACATATATAAAATGATTAACAAGACTTGCACATTCTGTATATGTAATTGGTATTTAAATAACTTATTTTTTGGGGGCTTTTCATATCAATTGTAATTATTAACTGTACTATACAAATAGCAATACCTTCCTGCATATTGCTTTAGCTAGTGAAAAGCTACAGTGTGTATTGTAAAATAAGTGTACAAATGATTTTATTTGGTTTCAACTTGCTAATGATTGTCTATAAAGATTTGCTTGAGTATTGAAACAAAACATTATGTCAATAGCTATTTGTCATTCTGAAATATAATAAAACCTTTTTCTTGCCATCCTTTGAGTGTGCTGAATTGACACACTTTTTAAAAATGTAATTCACTTAGCAAATGGTGTTATCCGGAGTCACCTATGTGAGTGCTTATTTTTCTACTGGCACAAACACATACATGCCTCCTTTGTTTGATGTAAGGTGTGGGCAGTGTTACTGGACTGTTTTACTACTGTGGCTAACACTTAAAATCTACCCACACGTTATCCAATGCCAGACGAATATCTTCATTATATTAGACCTAATTTGATGTGCAGAGGATACATCTCAACATACAAAAATGTATTACCAGGCTTGAGTTCATTAGCACTATGGATTCAAACAACGAGGGTTATTGAATAAGAGGTTCATTTAATTTCTCTGTGGTTTTGTACGGAGAAAAATGCATTTACTTTTTGACCTGTCTGGCATTGGAGTTTGTCTTGCAAAGTGATTTCACGCCAAAATGTGCTACATTTCCAATCTGGCGCTCATACCACTATGGCTAACTAATCATCCCCAGCTTGCATTTGTCTCATTCATTCCCTCTCACTTTTGTAACTAAAATGTTTTTCACTGCTGGATAAGTGTCTGATAAATTACAAAAATGTAAATATAAGAAAGTTAACTCCTTATATGCTACGTCAAGCTTGAACCATTTAGCTTCTAGCCAGAGGTGACCACCATACAGCTTTGGGGTAAAGGTGAAAGGGTATGATGCCAAATGAGTTCATTTGAAAGCACAAAACAGATCGAAATGTAATATTCGAAACGTTGTTTTTGTGCGTTCAAATAAACTCACCGTGGAAGTATACCATATGAGCGGCCATGATTTTCGTGTTTTCTATACATCTACCACGAGAAAATGTAAGAGGACTTTTATACAATGTTAGTGTCAAACTGCTGTTGCGGGTTATTGAATTGCCTACGGTCCAAATCTGGCTCCAGCTGTTGCATGATTGCCATAACGTCTTCCAGTCAGGTCACGTGCTCAGGAGAAAGCTGGTGTCAGTTAGACGAAGATAGTCACTACAGGCTGCGGTGGATGTTTCTACGGAGTTCTTGGTCCAAGCCTGAAAGGGAAAGTTTAAACTCGCTCACTTAAGTGGGAGAGTTAAGGTCCTATCACTGAGTGGTCCTCTTGCCTAAGTACATGCATTCCCTCGGGTAATTCACACGTAGGGCCTAATTAGCATCTGTTCATCCTTTCAAATTTAAGCATGTTCGAGGTTGTCCAGCCAATCACCATACGCATGGAATGTGATTCGATTAACAGTGAGGTACACATTGTGGGTATAAACTTTGTCTTGCCAGCAGAGGGAGAACATTTTTCTAATTAATGACAAGTAGATGTAGACAGCTGGCTATTAAAGCTAGACTAAATGTTTTTTTTTATGTTTTAGTGAGGGTTTATTTCGTGTTAATTTACTAAAAACTGTTTATGCACGAGTAAATAAAGATTCACATTTAAAATAATACACTGTGTAGCCTATTATAGCCTACTTCTAGAAGAACGAACCTCCATAGCCTACAGTAGGTGTCCTTGTATGAAAAAAAATGCCTTTAAGTGCCAACAATGTGATGTGTATGTAATAGCTCGTTTTTAATTGTAAATGAATACGCAAATATGAGTGTAAATATGTTAAATGAGTGAATCTAAAATTGTAGTCCGTGTCTGTACATACGGTGACGCTGTTTTGCACCTAGACTCGCTTATGTGCTGAACTTTTTCTTCCACGTTAAGTAATCTGACACCGTCGCTGGCTCACAAAAATCTCTGTTGAAGGATGGACGCGCAACTTCATTCGCAGAAATAGACCTTTGAGAACGGGCGAGAGGGACCGAATGCAGGCGTAAACCAAGCAAATAACTCGTGGCGGCGGCGGGTGGATGCGTTTCCAAATTGTGTCCGCTTCAAATGATATCAAAGCAATAAGTGTCACTGTCCACAGGCGGATGGGTGACTACCGCTCTCAGCGGCGCTTTGTGAGGAGGAGATGATGAAGAATATCAGCAACAGTCCCTTTCACAACAACCAGACACCAAACCACATTAGAGATCGGAACCACAAAAAGTTCGGTTTTCTCTCGGCGGTTCCGTTCCGTTTTTCACTGCGAGGTTATGGTTTCTGCATGGCTGCTCTCTTCCTCTTCTGTTTTGGGTCTCTGTTCTACCAGTTAAACGGAGGACCCCCGAAAATTCTGCTGGACATCCGACAGTATCTCGGTAAGAAAACTTATGCCGTTTTACATTTTGTTTTGATTCATTCTGGTGCAGCCGATACTATTCAGCAGACGTGTATGCTATAATATGCCCCGGTATACCATTTAAGTTGTTTCGCGGGTTAAGACCGCCACACTCTTGGAGGACTTGTTACCGCCAGTTAAGGGCAAGGTTAGATTATTGTATGTTGTTTGCAGCCCTCACCTCTGGCAATGCATAGGCCTATCCTGACAATTTTATTTTGATACTGTTTATTTTGATTCTCTGCTGTATCAAACAAACACACACATAGACCGAGCAAATTGGAGTTAGTAGCTACAGCACAAAATATGTACTGTTAGCCTATTCATTCGCAATAGTAAATGTGTGAGAGTTTGTTTTCTTAGTATAAACCTGTTCACGTTATTGGCCGAACTATATTGCTACATTCTTTCCAATGACTTAATTACATCATTTCGTATTTGTAACCTAATATGGAAGTACATATATTTGATTGAAGATGTTGAAACAAAACCGACAACGTCGAATATGAATATGCTTTACTGTGACAGAGAGAAGTGCCACATTTTTCCAACAAATGAACACACGTAATCTGTGTACCTACACAATTATTGCATTGTGCGGACTGATACGGCGACCGGTGCTTATTTCGTAAAGCACTTGTTGAATATGGTTACTTAACCACGACAACTGTTAAGCTACTTTGTTTACCTGGGTGTTTGTCTGGCAAGATGCGTTTTTCAGACTTGTCAGAGCTCGCAGACGGATGTATCAGGTCACACGCTATATTCGAACACGAAGTCTCGGAACACTTTAATCAGTCAGTCTTTAGCGATCTGCTTAGTATTCATCGCTGAGCAATTTATTTCCAACCAAATTCGGTGTCAACAGACCACTGTGATACAAACATTGTCACTTTACTCATGATGTGTGTGTTTATGTGGATGGAGTGCTACATACATGTTCAGCTTCTCATGGTCAGGCGTGTGGCGTGTGCATTCTGTTGGCCAACAGCATCAGCGTCCAGAGGTGATTTAATTTAATCCGATAACATACAAACCGAGCACAGCAGCTGCCTGGAAGGCTTGCTTTTCTGCGTGTGTGCAGAGGTGTAAAATGTACTGGGGTATTAAACTGTGTTCACCAGATTATGGATGTATATAATTAAGACATAAATTACCAAGTTAAGTGAGTACAAAACGAAACAGTTAAATAATTTAATCAAACGGAAGAGTGAAAATGATTTATTTTGGTCACCTGTTGGTCTTATTTAGGAAATTCCCCAAACTAGTGAACATAGCCTAGTGCTTAAATTATTAACAAACATTTACAGCTCTGATTGAAAAACCTGAAAAAATAGGCCCTAACAAGTTTTTTTGTCTGGTCCCCATTGGGAAAAATCTGATTTCCAGCTCAGGGGTTAGGACAATGGAAAACTTTGCGATTGGGCGTACTGTTGGTTTTGGGGTTACTCTCAGGTTTAGACATTACCAGTTAGGGTAAGAAGTTATTGCTCAGTTCACTTTAGGCAAAAGTTAGGTTATCATGGTTAGGGATCGGCTAAGGTTAGGTTTAGGGCCAGAGAAGCGGGCATATGGATTTCAGGGTTGGAGGTCCCCACAAGGATAGGAAAAGCGTGTGTGTGTGTGTTTGTTCTGTACTACACTTGTGTTCTGTTCATACAGAGAGACTGCCTGTTCTCTATGACGTTATGAACTGATAAACATCTGGAAACAGAACTAGAGTCACTCTCCACACAGTCACTAATTCTTCTGGGTAGGATTGGACACACATGAACACACAAACACACACTCAAACACCAATGAACACAGACACAAGGTCTTTCCTTGCACCCTGATAATCTGCAGACCGAAACGTATGAAAATTCTAAGGGCAACCTTATGAGAAAAGTCATAGTCTGAGTGTCTGCATGTATGTAGTTGTACCTAGGGGCTTGTCAAACACTGGAGCTAGTGTAAGTGGAGAACATTATGTAATAGTGACATATCTACAGTATTATTACTCTACTGGAAATCTGGATCACTCCTTTTAGCTGCCTCTCTCTCTCACTCCTCCTATGAGGCACGTGGCGATTGGCTTTCACTAGTAAATTGTTAGGACAGCCCATTTTATTTGTTGATAGTCACTTCTAGTTACCCAGCTCAATAGATAGTAGAACCTAAAAAGCTTCTTCTGCTCTCAGTCCCTTTTTGTATTTCTCCCCCTCTGTTGTCTTCTTTCCTATTATTGTTTCTGCTTCCCTACCCATTTCTCACTTGGTCTCTGTCAATATCTCTCTCCCCTTTCCTTCCCTCGCTCTCTCCTTGTCTCTCACCCAAATTGCTTTCTTTAATGAGGATCATGTGTAAATTAACTGTGCCAAAGCAGCCAGTAATAAATCAAACATTGATATTCATAAATACAAAACAAAAACTTACAATGAGAAAGCAAATAAGAATATTATAGAACTAACTACTACAGTAGATTCTTTATCCCTTTTTGTTGGACAGATGCAATTAACTGAATCAGTTAAGGTGAAACATGGACCGTAAGCAAACTCCCAACCACCCAGGAGGGAATTCACAGTGGAAGCAGGAAATCTCTGGGAATAATGCATTCTTGTCTGGTTGTACCTCAGGATCCTGGAGTGACAGGCTGCCCAGCCGGCTTTTATGGGAGTCAAGCGATCCGGACGATTTATTTAGCTTCAGACACCCGTGTTACTTTTGGCCGTGCCATGTCGAGAAAGTGAGGATTCCTGGCGGTATGTAGGTCTGTGTGTCTCTCTCACGTAGAGGTCCTGTTGAAGGAACAGTCCCTGTTCTGTTTGGGCCAGTCCTGGAGTTAGTGTTTGAGGGTGTCATTCAACATATTGTGTACAGGTAGGCCCCCCGACTCAGATTTACTACCCGTTCCCTTATATTAACCTGCGCGCACACACATTCACACACATTGAACATGGCTTCAAAATCCCCCTCAAATTGAATTATTTCCCTAGAACATGACAAGGAGCCACCACGGATCCGCCCATCCTAAGGTATGTATGCCGGGAGCACGTATACCTGTCTGGACATTTAGAGATGAAAATTAAGGTGCAGATTAGATTGTGGTGTCTTTTTTATGGTCAGTAATTAGGACAATTTACCAAAGCACTGTTCAGTTCACTCAGCAGAAGACAAATATCAATCAAATGTGGTCTGCAAAATGCAAACCTTAAAAGGGGTTAGAAACAGAGTATCAGGGCCAGGGTATAAACATTTGACTGCTCTCCATCCATTCCACTTATTAGACAGTATGTTACCTGGCTTTTTTTCCTATAGTCTCACTATACTGCAAAATAATGCTCTAAAAGCAAGGCTAGTTTTCGCACTGCATGATCTCAGAATCTGTGAATCTGGATACCCAAATCTTTAACAAAAAATATGCTTTGATGTTGTTGGCCGTCAGATGGGATGCTGAGATCATATAGACGCATGCATTCACATTCATTAGCACAGTCATTACATGTGCCCTCCGGATCGGGGTCACATGTCAGGGATGGCTACACATGCAAGCACACGTAGACAGACTCAAGCAAAGAGCCTTGCTGGGCCAGCTAGTCACATATGTGTCATTTGTGGCACTGACATGGCCCTCTGGTTTCCACTTATACACAAACCAACAGTCCATTCCACACTTCCACATTCTATCTAAATCAACTTAATACAATAAGTAATCAATTTAAGCCATTTATTATCACATCGTTTTTTGGGTCCATTTTAAATCATAATGATAAAAGAAATCACCCAAATGGCCCTGATAAAAAGTTTATATACCCTTGAATATTTGGCCTTGTTACAGACACACAAGGTGAGCCATGGGGAGCAGAAAAGAACTGTCAAAATACCTGCATAACTAGGTAATGGAATTTCATAAAGATGGAAATTGATAAAAAAAGATATCCAAAGCCTTACAAATGCCAGTCAATACTGTTAAATCACTTATTAAGAAGTAGAAAATTCAGGGATCTTTTGTGGTTGTTTTAAAGGAGTGCAATACTTGAACCAAAATTAGCTGCATGGTCGATTTGCCAGAAAGAAGCCTTTACTGTGCCACGGCCACAAAAAAGTCCTTTACAGTAGGCCTGAAAACACCTTGACATGCCTCACAGCTTCTGACACACTGTAATTTGGCGTAACTTGACCAAAATAGAGCTTTATGGTCCCAACCATATTTGGAGAGGGGTCAACATGGCCTATAGTAAACAGAATAACATCACCACTGTGAAGCAAGGTGGTGGCACACTGATGTTTTCGGGGTGTGTGAGCTTTAAAGACATGGGAAATATTGTGAAAATTGACCGCAAGATGAATGCAGTATGTCATCAGGAAATAATGGCAGACAATTTGCATTCTTCGATCAAAGACATTGCATGACCTGGAGGCATTTTGCAAAGACAAATGGGCAGCTATTCCACCTGCAAGAATTTGGTTGACAACTATTACAAAAGACTGCATGCTGTCATTGATGCTAAAGGTGGCAATACATATACATAATAAATAATATTAAGAACTAAGAGTATGCAGACTTTTGAACAGGGGTCAGTACATTTTTTTTTGTTGCCATGTTTTGTTTTATGATTGTTCCCTTCTGTTACAAACTACAATTGAATATGAAGGCCATAAGGAATAAAATACTTGCTTTGCCTGCTCACTCATGTGTTATTTACAAATTGCACATATTTTGCCAATTCACCAAGGGTATGCAAACTTTCTAGCACAACTGTATGAGTTAATCAACATTTTGAAAATTCACCTTTGGTGTCAGTTCTCCAGTTAGAAAATATCTAGTTGCATGTTAACAGTTGTTTTGTGCACACTTCTCAATTTGATGTCAGTTGAACAATTACTGTGGATGATGTCTCAGGCTGAAACATGTATGTAATAAATGATATTGCATTGCAAATCTACATTAATGATTTAGGTGAAACTAAGCACTAGCGAAGTACAGTCTACTTTTTCCACATTTGATTACGTTACAGCCTTATACTAAAATAGATTTTACTTTCCCCCCTCATAAATCACACACAGTACCTCATGAAGACTCAGCAAAAACATTAAATAAATATTACAAATATTAGCATAATGTTAGCAAAGATATTACATATGTTGATAAAATGCATATGTTTTATGTAATTTTATTAATGTCCTTTGCTTAGACACTCAAATTTGAGCTTAGTTGCATCCTATTTTTTTTATTATTGTTGAATTGTTTCCACAACTTGATTGGAGTCCACCTTTGGTAAATTCAGGTGACTGGACACACCTAGGTTTATAAGGTTCCACAGTTGACAGTGCATGTGAAAACAAAAACTAAGCAATGAAGTTGAAGGAATTGTCTGTAGGGCTCCGATGAAGGATTGTGTTCGGGACACAGATCTGGGAAAGTTTACTTCAAAATGTCTACAGCATTGTAGGTTGCAAAGAACACAGTTCCCTCCAATGGAAGATGTTCAGAAACACCACCACTCTTCATAGAGCTGACTAACTGGCTAAATCTGAGCAATTGGAGAAGAGCCTTGGTTGGGGAGATGACCAAGAACACCAAGCAGGTCTCCAGACTTCCTATGTGTGGATGGGAGGACTTACTAGAATGACATCTGAAGTTACACAGATGAGGCAGATGACAGCCCGCTTAGAGTTTGTCCGAAAGCTCCTAAAGAACTCTCATACCGAATTGTGTGTAGATTGATAAAGAAAACTATTTAATCCATAACAGAATAAGGCTGTAAAGTTAAATGGGAGGATAAAGTGAAGCAGTTTGAATACTTTCAGGCTGCTAGGTTCTGCTGCAGTTTTTATAAAATAGTTTTATGAATAAAAGAGATCAAGGCATCAACCTGTGAAACCTGAAAGAATGCCAGATTTCTGATAAAGAAAAGTACCTGCTGCCTGTAATTAAACCAAGTTAGCTAACTCATTGAAAAGATTTTGAAAACTGCTGTTCAAAAAAATCTTACAAAGAAGTTGGTTTTAACTACATTCTATGGCAACTTCTTCAGCTTGGGAAAACAACAACCATCCCTCTCTACTGTGCAGCCATGCTTTTGTTTGTTTACAGGTTATTTAATGTGCATGCTGCCTTGTTAACTGTGGTTAGGGGTCATCACAAAGGGAATGTGTTTCACATCATTTGCTCTGGGCTGTGGGAGCTCCAGAGAGTAAGAGAGCCAGGTGTCAGTCTGGAAAACTACTTTCCATTAATGGCCCACCCATTAGGCATTGTGGGCTGTGAATTTATATACAGTGGGGAGAACAAATATTTGATACACTGCTGATATTGCAGGTTTTCCTACTTACAAAGCATGTAGAGGTCTGTAATGTTTACCATAGGTACACTTCAACTGCTAGAGACGTAATCTAAAACAAAAATCTAGAAAATCACATTGTATGATTTTTAAATAATTAATGTGCATTTAATTGCAGGACATAAGTATTTGATCACCTACCAACCAGTAATAATTCCGGCTCTCACAGACCTGTTAGTTTTTCTTTAAAAAGCCCTCCTGTTCTCCACACATTACCTGTATGAACTGCAACTGTTTGAACTCGTTACCTGTATAAAAGACACCTGTCCACACACTCAATCAAACAGACTCCAACCTCTCAAAATGGCTAAGACCAGAGAGCTGTGTAAGGACATCAGGGATAAAATTGTAGACCTGCACAAGGCTGGGATGGGCTACAGGACAATAGGCAAGCAGCTTGGTGAGAAGGCAATTATTCGAAAATGAAAGAAGTTCAAGATTGCAGTAAATCTCCCGCGGTCTGGGGCTCCATGC
Organism: Esox niger; assembly: GCA_016801105.1. NCBI lineage: Eukaryota > Metazoa > Chordata > Actinopteri > Esociformes > Esocidae > Esox > Esox niger. Next base: position 4,949 of record JACXGJ010009610.1, on the reverse strand, counting down.
AAGATCTCACCTCGTGGGGCATCAGTGATTATGAGGAAGGTGTGGGATCAGCCCAGAACTACACGGCAGGACCTGTTCAATGACCTGAAGAGAGCTGGGACCACAGTCTCAAAGAAAACCATTAGTAACACATTACGCTGTCATGGATTAAAACCCTGCAGCGCAGGCAAAGTCCCCCTGCTCAAACCAGCGCATTTCCAGGCCTGTTTGAAGTTTGCCAATGACCATCTGGATGATCCAGAGGAGGAATGGGAGGTCATGTGGTGAATTGAGCTTTTTGGGCTAAACTCCACTCACCGTGTTTGGAGGAAGAAGGATGAGTACAACCCCAAGAACACCATCCCAACCGTGAAGCATGGAGGTGGAAAAATCATTCTTTGGGGATGCTTTTCTGCAAAGTGGACAGGACGACTGCGCTGTATTGAGGGGAGGATGGATGGGGCCATGTATCGCAAGATCTTGGCCAACAATCTCCTTCCCTCAGTAAGAGATCAAATACTTACGTCATGCAATAAAATGCTAATTAATTATTTAAAAATCATACAATGTGATTTTCTGGATTTTTATTTTAGATTCCGTCTCTCGCAGTTGAAGTGCACCTTTGGTAAACATTACAGACCTCTACATGCTTTATAAGTAGCAAAACCTGCAAAATCAGCAGTGTATTAAATACTTGTTCTCCCCACTGTACATGTTTACACACAAACTACCGTTTAAGATTAAAAGGATCACTTAGAAATGTCCTTGTTTTTGAAAGAATGATATCCCCAAACTTTCAATTGTATGTTGAGAAACGTTATTCTTAAATCATTGCACTGTTTGCCTGCGCAGTCTAACCCCTCTACATCTTCTGAAAGATTCATTATCTCTGGGATGTTCTTTTTATACCCAATCATATTACGGACTTGTTGCCAATTAACCTTATTAGTTGTGAGATGTTCCACCAGTTTTATGTTTAGCATTACACAACATTTTTAATTGTCATTGTCTTGTTGCTTCTGCGCCAGCTTATTTGAAGTGTGTTGCTGGGCATATCGTTTTCCCAGAAACATTCAAATTTACCATTTTATAAGGCTGATTGATCATTCGATAATACTCTTTTTGTGGCTATGTTAGCACAGTTGAAATCTGGTGTGCTCAATAAAGAAACAACTGGCATTCTTAAGTTTGTATAGTGCCCCGCAAAACACAATTCTCAACATCAACAACAGTGAAGAGGTGACTCCAGGATGCAGATTTGCTAAGAATAAGACTTATCTCAGACTGGCCAATAAAAAGATGAGATTAAGATGGGTGAAATACCATGAGGCTGCTCTCATTTTTGTGCATCGCGACTCCCTATATGCAGTGCATCACCAGAAATGGATGTAACTTTCTTAGCTTTCCAAGGGGATGTCAGACTCAGCGAACATCCCCTTATTCAGTACGGCCAGAAAGTACTGAATAAATTATTGACTTGAATCTGCTCATGTGCCTGCACTAGTAATGGACATTTTGAAGAGGCATGCTTTACTAACTTTGTGCTTTTCCTTGTTCTTCACATGGGCTTTAGATTTTAAGTGGTTGTCATATTTTCATGGGTCCAATCAATAGTATATTGACAGAATTTGCAAAGCAGCTTATTGCCTAACTCATAAAAATCCTTTGGGTATTACTCAGCCATGAATTTAAAGTGTTTTTTTAACAATGTGGCCATCTCAAGCAGTTTCTTCAACATGTTTCTCAAAGTGACAGCCAAGTTGTTCAGTGACATCAGATTCCCACGCACGGTACCCCAAGCGAAAACAAAATGATTTCTTTAGTCTTACTCGTCTATAATTTTACAATTCTAAAATAATTTAGGTTACTACAATAATTAGGCTTTTAAATTAAATTTCAGCCAGATCATGGAAAATTCTACAGTATTCCACATCTTACGGTTGATTCAATTTTTGTTACGAAATTACACGATTCCAAATGTTTTCTGCATTGCAGCAATCGTAGGGCCCTACTATTACTTTGCCGACATCAGTTCTGGCCACTGGGCCTGCGCTGTTATTGTTGGCATATTATTGATACTTTGATGGTAATACTTAAGGGAGTAATTAAGCTATTATGGTTAAGAGGATCAAAGGGAGTAGTCAAAGGCTTGGTAGTACCCAAGCTACTATTACTTTTGTAAAACGCTTTGTAAAAACTGCTGATTTTAAAATGGCTTTATATTGTAAACTAATTGATTTATACTAGTGTATGCATGTCTGTTGATACAAATATAAAATTCTGCCACTGCTGTAACTGCCCCTAGCTCTCAGCCAATCAATCAGGAGCCGCCACTGCTTCTTTGCCCAGAAGGATGTCAGAAGTCAGTTTTGTTTGTTTCCCAAAAAATGTATCTGGCAGGTGTCATAGTTTAGATGATCATAGCGCTGTGCCTAATCTTTCAGAGTCAAAGAAAAGACAAAGAGAGCTTAAATGACTAGGTTTCAGCATTTCAGTAATAAGATCTTCCAATTCTTTCAGTGAAACTGATTTTAGCGAGGCAGCAGAATGTTATTTTTATCCATCCACTGTTGTGTATGCCCTCATATAGTACTGGGCGTCTACTGGTCAAGTGTGGTGCAAACAAAACCTTGGATTTGATTCCCTGGGGAGACGAGTAGGAAAATGCATACACTGACTATTCACTTTGTCTAGTCACTTTAGATTAGAGGATATGCTAAATGACTAAAATGAAAGCGTGTGTTTTTCCTTCATAATCACATGAGCAAAATTATTTGTTTTCTGCATGCCTCAACACCATTTGATAATTGGCATAATTAGCTCACCCAGTTAATGGTTCTGCTCCCTGGAGGTTACTAATGCTCTCAGTGGGAATGTCATGGACCACTGCATCAACATGATGATAACGTAGCAATAACACTCTTTTTTTATCCTTTCTGTAAATTATGTTCATAGCTTACATCCGAAAAGCTTGAGCCTCAGGTGTTATTGCTGTATGTTTTGATGGACCGTTACTGACAGATCTGTGGGGGAACTGTGTGACTGGTTACAGCTTAGACTGTATTCGTCTGGTAAACATAAACAATTTTTCAAATTTGACAGTGCATTTATGTTGTTGAAAGACAAATTGAAGTTCTCTCAGTCTTGGCAGCATATTCCCCCAAAGTTGAAATGTAGTGCTCTACTCCACTTAAGAGTTGCTCTATTCAGCCAAGTTATGCCAACAATTTTTTTGGGGGGTGTGACGAGACTATTTGGTGTGGTATTTTACAACTGCCAGATTCAAAACTGTACACTGACATTTCCTCAAGAAAATATTCCAGACATGAAAAAGCTGGAAAATATTTTTGCCAAGGCAATAATCCAAAGTCACACCACGAAAAGGTATTTTTCCGAGTGTGTTTCATTCTGAAAACACCTCCTCTTACACCCTCAAGTCTGTAACAGACAATGTAAACTTTTTCACAATGTTTTTATGAAGTAAAAATTTGGTGGATTAAACCATTACATTTTTTTCAAGTTTTCTTTTAAATCTATCTCGGTTAAAACAACCCAAAAACCTTTGTAGAGGACTCAGTGGTGAGGCACAGATGGAAGTGTGGCTACGGATCAGAGTTTTGCCTGCTTACTTTGAGCTGTATTCTGGGGTTGCCAGGGCACTGATGACGCCTGGTTGTGGTGGCTTTAATATGGGTGGTGGGTTATAGGGTGGGTGGCGACGGGCCTGCGGTATCAGGGTGGGACCTGGCTGGCTGTGCCATCATCATTCATCACTTAAGGGAAACAGCTGTGTTTCTGCTGCTTTATTGAAAAGGCCTTGACTAGCTTTATAGAAAAGGCTGTCAACATGTACTTTCAAACATCCAGGATGGTATCCTTGTCCATGAGCTTGACAGCACTTCAACAATGTTTTTTTAATCAATGTCATTCACATTAAAACAATCCCCTAGCATCCAAAAGCATTTGTGTAGTAGTGACAACATTTTTTGTTTACTTTGGCTGCTGTTTAAATGCCCTACATTCTTCTGTTTATAGCCATGAAACGACCACAACATTTGGAACTGTTGTGTACTCCGTAGAATGCCAAAGAGCAAGTTGTTTAACACTAGGTACATGTCCAAATGTTGATGATCACTGGTGCCCATTTCAACTTAAACATTGCATTCAGGATGTTTCGCCCTATGCATCTATTTTTTAAAGGTTTTGAGTCTTTCCGAAACAACATACGGTTGCATTTAGCAGTTATATGATTTGTTTGAGCATCGTCGTTTTACTTTGTTCTAGGGATTCTGCCTATCTTGAAGGCCTGGCATGATTACCGCAAACCCGGCTGCTACACTCGTTTTAATGCCCATGAAAAAAAAGTCTAAAATAGCAACATTAAATATACAGCAGGGCAGATAGAATAGCAATGCCCAACCCATGTTGTTAAACCACTAGTTGCTAGTTTGGGAAAATGTTAAGCTAGGCACTTTTTACGTTTTATTTAGCCTGTCCAATCCGCTGTCAGGTTCTCTGTGAGATAGCCAGCCATGTTGATTTCCAGTATTCTTTGAACAAGTTAGGTGACATTTCATGTGTAAATATAGATTTTTCTTGTGAGAAACACCCTCTGAACTGTGGTGTCAATAGCATTGAACCGTATCTGGAAAAGTCACTATTTTAGTCTTTTATTTAAGTCTATATATGTTCAGGAACTATCATGTTTTATTTGACTGAAAAATTCATAGATTTTGCTAATCTGTTCAAGTACATAAAAAGTGATTGAGAGAAATGTATCAGTGCAATTCATCGCCATTATAAAGCAAGTGCACCATAGCTACTCCCATTTTTTATTCATCGATAGAGCAATAGATTAATAGCCTATGCGTGTGTGGTTGTGTGTGGGAGTATTGGGAAGGCATGTTTGAATAGGTGTGTGTGTGTGTGTGTGTGTGTGTGTGTGTGTGTGTGTGTGTGTGTGTGTGTGT